>RBNI01001145.1:0-24120 GCA_003990745.1 Jimgerdemannia flammicorona | reverse complement strand
TTTTTTTAATGGACTCATAGTCCTGCAGATTTTTATTGGAAGGGAACCTAGACTATATAGGCCAAAACCCTCTCCCACCACCCACCGAACAATATCCCCCCATTAACCTAGACTACTAAACTGTCCAGCAGTCCCACTGCTCCAGCTATGCCTGTCAAACACCAGCTACGTCGACCCCAACGATATAGACTAGACTTGTCTGCTCACCAGAGCTGGATCATCATTTACATGCGAGAGCACACCTATGCGTCGGATCTAGCAGTACTGGGACTGAATAAAGAATAGCCCCTTGAACTCCAAAAGAAAGCCTGAGGCAAAGAAAAACCCCCCAACTAACCAACAGAGAGCAAAGTAGATTCAAAGTAGGTGAGTAAAGAACTTATATGCAGCACCTTCCTCAAAGGACTTATACATGGGCTAGGGCCTGAAGAGACCCCACTCCCACTCCCTGAGCCTGCGGGCCTCAATCATATTGCCATATCAGCTCCTGGTTCCAGTCGGGTACTACCAAATAAGGAAGGTTCCACTCTCCAAGCCTGCAGGCCTCAATTGTATTACCGCATCAGCTCCCGGTTCCAATTGGATACAGCCAGGATGCCAGCCCCTGCACCACCCCACCCCCCACTAGCCAATCAAAAGGCCCCACCAAAATATTGTCTGCCTCAGTCCCGATGACCGCCCCCAGCCTAGCATCTCACTGGTTTACCATAATTGCCCATCCTCCTATCTGTGATGGCCATCTCCTCTCCCATCCTGACAACACCTGAAAAACAGTCACCTATGCCAGAACCATGCTTGCCAGGAAGCTCGCCAAAGTCAGAGGGCCCCACCACAGGTACCGAGAACCTGCAGGTAACCTACACTGAGCACTTGATGCCTAAGGTTGGCTGACTCTCTATGTAGCCTGAGACACACCAAGACAGTATCTTATTGGTGATGGCAAAAGGAAGAAGGCACCGCACCAAAACAGATGTACTCCAGATGTAGTCAAAGATACCAGAAACTGCGAAAAAGTAGAGAAGACACTGATCTGACACTGATAAAGGGGCAACTCATCACTATTGCCCTCTTCCCACTATGCCCATATAGGTACAGCAAACCAACCCGAGATAGAGGGGGTAATAATAGAGGAAAGGGAACTCAGAAGGTTGCCCACCAAATCTTGTGACTGGTAAGGTAGCAGAGAAAGGAGCTCTGGTCTTGGGTTCCTATGTTGTATTATGAATTAGATAACCTTTCTATTTAACAAGATATTCTGGATAGTTCTTGTGGTCACATTTGTTGAGAATTTGTTTAACTTCATATTCTTCTTAGTTATTAATAATGATAGATATAGGTGGTTCTGTGGTTTGGTTCAGGAATAGCTCATCATCATTTTCATTATACTACTTAAGATATTGGACATTGAAGACTGGATGAATCTTGATAGTATCTGATAGTACCAATTTGTAGGAAGTTGGAGATATTATGTAATGAATTCAAATGGTCTAATAAATTTGCTGTTCAGCTTTATAGATAGTCTGTACTTGAGGTTGTCAACTCAGTATCCTCAGATATCTAATAGAACTTTTTCTCTTATATTAAAATTTTCTTCTCAGCAGTACTGATTGATATACTATAATTGTTATTCTTGAGCTCAGGATAAATTCTTGATTGCAATCTGACTTAAGTTGTATATTTAGAGTAGGAATTCTTTGATAGCTTTGATAGTAGAGAGTTCATTAGTAGTTCAGATAAGTGTCAGAAGAGTGTTCAGGTTTTGTCCTATATTGGTAAAGAATGGGGTCATTCTAAGAGAGACTTGCTTACTATTGTTATAGGCAAACTCAACTATAGTGAGGTATTCATACTAATCATCTTATCTCTAGAAAATGTAGTTCCTTAGTATTTGTTCTAGAGTTCAGTTCATTCTTTCAGTTTGACCATCAGTTTTGGAGTAAAAGACTATAGATAATATAAGTTTCATTCAAAGGTATATATGGAGGGCTTTCCAAAAATAGCCGATGAATTTTGGGTCTTAGTTACTAATAATGATCTTAAGAAGACTATGATAGTAGAAGATATTATCAAACAAGAGTATGGCTATATCTGGTACTATAGCAGTAGTAGTAGTTGATACAAAATAAGTCTGTTTACTGAGATAGTCTATAAAGACAACAATTACATCTTTCTCATTTTTGATTTTGGGTAGTTATATAATGAAGTCTATAGAGATTTATTCTCAATTAGTAGATGGTACTAGAATAGAGTAGAGTAGGCCAGGTTTTACTAGTGTTGAGAACTTGTTGTATTGGCAGATATCATATAAAGTGATATAAGTCTTTAGTTGATATATCATATAGAGCTAATAGAAGTTTCAGGAAATAACTTCATAGTATTTATCAAATCCTAGATATCTGACTATAGGGACATTATAATATTCAAATAGGATAGTTCTTTAGATATTTTAATTATTTGGAATATATAATCTGTCCTTATAGTAGATAGCATTGTCCTTTAGTTGGTATTGGTGATACTAGATATACTTATCAATATTATTACTGTTCAGTATTTACCAGAGTACTTGAGCTTTTTTATTATTAATACATACTGTGATAATTTATTCTATGATAGAGTTGGTAACCAAGGTGAGAGTTTGGATAACTTCTTTGATTAGTAGTCTGAAAATTATATCAGCAACAATATTATCCTTTTCAGAGTAATACTGGATTTCATAGTTAAAGTTGGTGAGGACTTTTATCCATTTGGCTTACTTTTGAGAAAAGATAGCCTGAGTCTTAATGTTGACTAATAATTTGTAGTCTGTTAAAATAGTGAAGTATGCTTCTTCAAGATATGGTTGCTATTTAATCAGAGTATTTATGATGGCTAATATTTCTTTCTTATGGATCATATAGTTGATTTTAGCATCATTGAACTTGCAGAAATAATAGATCACAGGGTGTCCTTCTTATATAAGTACTGCTCTAAGAGCTAGATCAGAGGCATCAGTGGTAACTTCATAAGATAGAGTAGAGTTTGCTGCTTAAAGTACTGGAGTGGTTATCAAGATATCTTTCAGTACTTAAAAGGCTGTATCTTGTTCAGATCCTCAATTTACAAGATTATTGAAGTCTTTTTCTTATTTTGTAGTCCAAGACTGTTCTTCTTTCTTGCTGTACTTGATCATTTGGATAAGAGCAGTAATGATCTTAGAAAAGTTGGCAATAAATCACCAGTAATAGTTGGCTAATCCTAGGAATGACTGGAGGTCCTTCAACTTCTTGGGTCTGGACTATTTCTTGATTGCAGAGATTTTGCTAAAGTCTACTTTGATTTTATTAGAAGTGATAATATATTCAAGGAATTGGATTTCCTTTAAGAGAAATTCACATTTACTAAGTTTTGCAAAAAGTCAGTTTTCTTGAAGCTTCAGTAGTACTAGTTCAAGATATTCAAGATATTCCTCCAGGATTTTACTGAAGACTAGAATGTCATCAATGCAGACAACAACAAATTTGTCTAGATATAGGTATAGGATGGTATTCATTAGTATCTAGAAGGTTGTAAGAGTATTAGTTAAGCCAAAAGACATAATCAAGAACTTGAAATATCTATAGCAAGTTTAGAAGGCTGTTTTGTAGATGTCTTCTTCTTTCATAACAATTTATCAGTAACTATTTCATGGGTCAAAAGAGCTCATAAATTATAGATTGGTAAGCCTATCAAATATTTCATCAATTCAGAATAGTAGGTAATAGTTCTTGATGGTCTATTTATTGAGGTCTTGATAATCAATATATATTTACAGATCTCCTCCTTTCTTGATAATAAAGAGAACTGGTGTACTATAGAGTGATATACTGAGTCTAATGAATCCTTATTCTAGGAGTTCATCAATCTCTTTCTTGAGTATATTGATTCCTTAGAAGACATATAGTAGGTTGACTTAAAGGCAGACTTGGCATCTGAGATGGTCTTGATAGTATGATCTACTACTCATTTAGGTAATAGGTCTTTCAGGAGTTTCTTTGGGAATATGTTTTAGAATTTCTGGAGTAATGGTCTGACATGGCTATCAACTGTGGAAAAGTCTTCTTCGAGGTTTTTAGATTCTTCTTTGGATAGACAGATAGAGATAGCAAAGAGAGGATATTTCTTGGCCAATTTTTTAAGTTGTAGCTTATTGATGTGGGTGATCCTTAATCTGAGATCACTAGAACTGAGTGGGTCTTTTTCATCTTGCAGTTTGAAATTGTGATATCCTTTCTTGATGGTCAGAGAATAGTTTATCCAATTGATCATAGAGTTCTCTTGTTTTAACCATAGGGTCCTAAGGATGATTTCATTATCAGAAAGTAATATGATCTAGAGTATAACATATACTTGGTAGTTACTAATTTGAAAGAGTAGGTTGCAGACTTCCTTGCTAATAATATGTAAAATTCTATCAGCTGTGATAACTGCTTGGGTTTATTATACTGGAGAGGTCAAGACCTTGAGTCTGTTGGCTGTTTCTTCATTAATGAAGTTACCTGAGGTACTGCTGTTTATCATAATCTTAACAGGTGATTGATTGATAAAAGCTTAGAGTGTAAGTAGTTTGTCTGATCAAATAGTAGTGATTTCAGTTATAAGAGCTTTTCTTCTATTAGTTCTCCTTTGGGCCAGTTCATTGACACAAGAGAAGCAATCATTAATCATTTAGAAAAAGTACATTCTAATGTCATGGAGACATCAGCCACTTGGTACAAATTCATCTTTGATTTTCTTATTAAATTGTTCTTCCTTATTTGCAGTAGGTTGGCCTGGGGCCTTGTTTGATGAGCCAAATCCTTTGGATCTTTAGATGATAGATAGTAGTTTAGGGACTTTCTTGACTGTCAGAGTTGATTCAATTTTCTTGAATAAAATCTGAGTGATATAAAATCCAATAGAGATCTTGAATAGTGTCCAGCTATAGTTTCAGATGAGGACAATAATTTTGCCTATATAATCTTCATCAATGACTCCTCCTTCTACTGAGAGTTCTTTCAATGCTAAACTGCTGTGACAGTATATTCTTTCAATATATCCTTCAGGAATTTGAATGCTAATTTCTATATAGACTTGCTCAACTTCTTAGTTGGAAACTATAGCTTCTTTGGCTATATATAGATCATATCCAGCTGCTTTTTGACTTTCTTTGATTAGGACCTTAGTGGTTTACCTTAATTTGACAAAATCTAGTATTTTGGTAGTCAGATTGTTAAGATGGTGCAGGGTAGTAATAGTTGCTTATATTGCTGTTCAGGGTTTTTAGTTAGAGCAAGTACTGGCTATATATCCTGTCTTTCAGCAATAGAAGCATGCTCTACTTCTTCAGAGTTTGTTTCTTTCTCCTTCAGTGAGTTTTTTGAAGATACTTGGCTGGGTGGGTTCAGAATTTTGGAGTATCTAAAAGGTAGATATAGAGAGAGCTTAAGATACTTCATACTTGGGTTCTTCTTTCTTGGTCTAAGTTTTTTTCTTATTGTTGAATTGTCTTTGAGGTAAAATTGGTCCAGCTGTTAGGATTCACTTGATCATAGTCTTAATTCTTACCAGGCACTATTATTGGTGATTATAATTAACTGGATATTCTTGTTTTTGGATTTTCCTTATAAGCTATTCAGATAGTATATTGAATAAATGATCTACTCTTATACTATTTCATGCTTCATCATGGCAATATATCTTAGACCAATAGTATTTAGGAGTGACTCAAGTTTTATATAGAAGGTTTCAAATTCCTTCTTGCTATATATATCAAATTTGAGATTATGGAGTTTAACTTGAGATTCAGTAATCAGAGTTTTGCTGCAATATTGAGCAATTATAAGTTGTTTGAGTCCAGGGGCTACAGAATGATCTCTATATCCTAGGGTATTATTTGCTGCATTTTGAGCAATAACTATAAGTCAGATATCTCTGTGAGGAGTTTTTTAGAAAGAGTTTGCACTATTCTTCAGCAGGTCCTCAGAAGAATATAACAACTTAGTGGACATAAGCCATAGTAGTAGCAAAGAGTTATTCCAGAGTATGATCTTGATTGTTTATTAGAAAGTAATTAGCAGCTCACTCATTAGTCCATTGGTTGACTTTGAAATTGATATAAACTATACTAATAAAGCTTTAAACTTCTTATATAGTATCATTGAAGGTAGGTAGGCTCAGACTTTTTGTTGATTGAGTCTGTTCAGCTAAGATAGTAATAGTTGCTATCATTATAACTACCTGAGCTGTGAGGTCTAGAATCTATTGATTTGCCATATTATTTACTAGAGGTGGTTAGACTACTAGTAGTAGTGTTACTGATATGACTTGAGGTACTAATGCAGAGTATAATGGTGTTCTTTGAGTCTATATAAGTTGCTGGAGTAATTGTTGTAGATCTGGAGTAAAGGCTTAATAGATAGCTATCTGTTACTGTATAGGTGTGTTTTGTCTTGATAGAGATGCATCTCCTTCAGTAGTATATTTAGAATCAAATTCACTAAGATACTCCTTCTCTTCTTTACTTTGGTCCATATGTAGTTGGGTTTGCTTAGTATTGAAGTAGATAGTATCAGTTATATATTGGATTTCAGATGAGCTTAACTCAAAAGCTAGTTCTGGTTCAGTATTGGTTTTAGTTTCAGATAGGGCTATAGTTGGGCCTGCTTCTAGTTCAGAGTCAAGTTGTTGACAAAGAGTTTCTCTTGCTTCTTCCTTAAGAATATGGTGGGCCTTATAATTCTAGAAGTAGTTATATAAGACAGTCTTAGTTCTGGTACAGTGATAGTCAGTAGAGTTGAGCTACTTAGCTACTAAGGCTTAGACTTTGTAAGAAACTAAGACTAGAAAGACTACTGCTGGTTATCCTAGATTGCTCAGATTTGTAGAGCTGATAAAACTCTTATTGAGAAGAGTAAAGAAAGTTTCTATAAGACCTTCTTCATCTTAACTTGCAGGGTGTAGAGTAAGGAGTTTAGTGTATAGGATTTTACCTATCTACTGATTTAATTGGTGTACTTTTTTTTGTAGATGAAGTTTGTCCCACTTATTGTAAGTATAGAGATCAAATTGTCCTTATATATCAGGTTCAATTCTCTTCAGATTATCAGATGGTTTGGAATGAATTCTAGTTCAGAGGTTAGTCTTTATATCAACTTATAGGAATTCTCATAGAGATTTATAGCAGAGTGAGAAAGTATTTTAAAGTAGAATTGAATTATAAATCACTGCTACTAAGTTGTAAGAGAATTATTTATAAAAGTACTATTACTTAATTCTAAAAGAGTTTTCTGAAAGTTCTGGATATTCTGAAAGACTGTTTTTTTAAGATCAAGATCAATTTTACATATATAGAGTATATTCTCTATACTTATTGATTTCTAGATCAGATTGATATCTCAACCAAAGTCCTTTTTCAGACTAGTTCTGAATATTCAGAATTTTTCATATTTTGGAAGTTCAAGAAACTAAGACCAGCTTAGTTAAATCAGCATATTGCTGCAGATAATACCCAATTAGAAAATTTCATAATATAGTTAGAAGTAGGACCTAATAGAGTACAGATTTACTTAAGAGTAGTTTGTGGGTTATTAAATAGATTTATTTATTATTTATGATATTACTTTTTTTTTTTTTTTTATAGTCACTTGGACTCCGCCTTTATTACCAGTCTATGAGTAAGTATACATCATCACTACCCACTACCCTATCCCCATAGGGGGGTTCCTCCCCATCTCCTCATGAATAAGAATCACCCTTTTACCCACTATACCAGCTCTCCCTCTACTCTGTACACAAATTTTCTCCACTAAGCAGCGTCTCCGACCACCCTGCAGCCCCCAACCAAGCCACTAGCCTGTTAAGGTGTCTTCCATAAGCCTATGTCACCGCAACAACCGGTCCCCCAAGCCCTGTCTGCTGCCATCCTTAAAAACAAATAGCCAGTGACTGGCCAGTCCTACCCAAATAGCCAACACCCAGCCCAAAGTAATCCACTCCTTCCCTATCCCCCCTACCAATCTGTCCCTCAAGTCCTCCCACCTCCCCCATACTTCATCTCTCCTACGCCGTACCCCCAAACGTTCCCCAATTGTCTGCCAGAAATCCCCCAACACCTCACACTCTCCTAGCCAATGTTCAGGCATCTGTACACAACTCCCCTCCTGCCCTACATTATGGCACTCCTCACAGTTGAAGCAACCCCCTATGATCAGGTGCCCTGAGCGAAAGTTGAGCATCACATTCCTCCACAGCATGCGCCACCAGACCACCCAGTACTTTGGCGGCATCCACTTTCTCACTGCGGCACTCCAAGTCCAAACACCATGCCAGTCTCACTCTTCGCCAATTCCAACTCCTTGCCAACCACTAGGCCACAGATCCTGGCCTGGTCCCCTTTGACATTCCATTCTATCACCAATGTCGAACTCAATTAAAGGAGTACCACCCAGCAGTATATGATCCCATCTCCACATCGCTGGGTCCCAATCCTCCTCTTCTTCATTCTCTTGCCAACGAATTCCAATGTGGTGCACCCCCTCTGCTATCCCCCACCAAAATCCTTTATACCGCAGTTGCTTAGTATCCCGAAGTCCAACTAATGCAAGGAGGTCCCCAGTTGCGCCCCTTGGTGATGTCCGCCTTTCCCAGATCTTCTGTAGCAGAGGAACCCAACCACCTCCTCGCAATTCCACTGCCCTCTTAAGCCACCATGCTCGCAAACAGTGTAACCTTTTTGGGAAGTCAACCAGCCCAAGGCCACCTCTCGCCACTGGTAGGGACAAGGTCTCCCAACCAATCTGACTCTGCCTTCCAGCCCAAATCCATCTCTTCGCTGACTTCACCAGTCTCTTCACCACCCAAGCTGGGAAGTCCAGATGATATGCCAAGTACCACAACTTCGGCAGCCAGTAGACATTCAAAATCGAGACCTGTCCTGCCAGAGAAAAATGTCTTCCCCCCCAACTCCGCAGGGCCTCCTCCCAGATTCCAATCCTCTGCTCCCACCAAAGCCTGGGCAGAACTGACCCATAGACCGACAGATAGATGCCTAAGTACCACACTGCTTCACCAGTGGAGACAATTGTTCCTATAATCTCCCCTCCCACCAGACCATTGCCAAGCACCATTGTTTCACATTTATGCCAATTCAACTTCGCTCCTGAGTTCTCCTCATACCACTCTACAGTCTTCTTGAGCTCTTCAACATCAGCAATTGAACCCAAGCCAACCACCATGTCATCTGCAAAGGCCCCAACTTTCCATCCTATGCCAAAGACAGAGAGTCCTTCTATCCTCTGCCTAATTCTATCTATGAGGGGTTCCAGAGAAAGAGCATACAAAATGGGAGACAGTGGGTCCCCCTGGGGCACCCCCCTGCCCAAGGGGAATGCTACCCCTCTATGCCCATTACACATGAGCACTGCCCTACTTCCTTCCAGTAGGCTGACCATCGCTGACCGGAATTGGGATGGAACCCCTATCCTATCCAAAACTTTCGCCAACCAGACTCTTCGCACTCGGTTGTAAGCCTTCTTCTGGTCCAAGAAGACAAGATGCCCATCCAATCCACATGCTCTTGCCCCTTCAATAACTCCATGTACCCAGGCAGTGCCATCCCTGATGAGCTGCCCACCCACAAATCCCCTCTACTCAATACCCATGACTTGCTGGGCCACCTTCTGTAGTCTTGCCACTACCACCTTAGTCACCAACTTCCTGTCCATATCCAGCAACATTATCGGCTGCCAATTCTTCCAATCCTCCCGCCTTCCTTTGTTTTTGTACAGTAGCGTCACCAGCCCAAGGTCCTGCTCCCCCACCCACCTCCCAGTCTGAAGAATGGAGTCGCATAATGTTATCATCTCCCCCATCACCCCTGGGACTCCCACCATTCGCTTCCAAAAGTCCCAGGGCAGACCATCCTCCCCAGGTGCTGTCCCCAATGTTGTTGCAGCAAGAACCTGGTGTATCTCATCTTCCTGTACCGGCATCACCAGACCACCTAGCCCCTCAACTTGTGGTGGGTGCCAATCCTCCAATGCTCGGGCAATGGTCTCATCATCTGCCCCACCCTCCTCCTCACTCCACAATCCACTCCATCTCTCCTTCAGCAATTGAAGAATGTCCTGTACACCATGCACCAGTATACCATCAGAGTCTAACACCTCTTCCCACTATTGCTGTACCTGCCTTGCCCTCAGAGCCCTTGTAAGAAACTTGGAGGGCCTCTCCCCTTCCTCCAAATCCTGCCAGCGGAGTCGTGCTGCCAAGCTCTGTACCCTTGCCTCTTCCTCTTCCCGCAGTACCTGTTGTAGTTCCACAACCTCCATTTTCGCCCTCATTAACCTCCAATCTTCTTCTCCCTCCAGTATCTTCAACCTCGCCCACTTCTCCAGAAGTCTAGTCAGTCTAGTAGAAGCCCAATGCACTCTACACCTCCTCTGCTTCCCTGCCTCCTTGCCAGCCTCACTCTAGTAAATCTTGGCCATCTCCTTCATTCTCATCCACCGAACCCCAACTGAGGCTCCTTCCTGCCACCAGTCCTCCACCCTCAGCTGAATGTCCTTAGCCCACTCATCCCACCGGGTCTTATCATCTAACAAAGAGGAATTGAGGCGCCAATGTCCAGGCCCATCCCCGCTTCCCCCAAATCACCCCTGTCCCAAAAGCCCCCAGTAATCTGACCATGGACACCATTCTACCTCCAGTGACTTCCAGACATCTAGGCCCCAGCAGCTGGCTGTCAGAATCCAGTCGATCCTCATCCCCAGATCCCCTGCCCAATGTGTATAAACCCTTCTATTCCCCCAGCACTCCCAACCAGTGTCTACCAGTGCACTTAATCTCTCTACCTCCTCCCATGCCACCAGTCCTCCACTCCTGCTCTCAGCACCTCGACCTCCATCTGTTCTATCCAACAGTATGTCCTGAACCATATTGAAATCACCCCCCAGCATATCCACCCCAGCCTCCACAAAGCTCCCACTCTCCAACAGACCTTTCATCCAATCTACCTGCTCACCCTGTACTGCAGGGCAGTAGCAGGAGCCAACTGTTACTGGCTCCCAACCTGTACGAATCCACTCTCCCCAAACTAGTCTCTCTCCCCAGCTCCTCACATCCTGTATCTCCCCTCTGCCTTTCCGAACCAAAATCCCGACCTTGCCCTTCCAGACCGCCGCACCTCCCCATTCCTTCATCCACTCCATCTTATCTGAATCATCCTCACACCTAACATCCTGCAAGAGGAAGAGATCGGCCTCCAATCCCTTCATCCAAGTAAAAATGTTCCTACGTTGAGAAGCCCCCCGTAACCCATTCACATTTAAAGATAAAATGTTGGTTGTACTGTTCATGATGAAATATGTTTTGTTGTCAAATAATCTCTACTGCTCCATGCTCATCTCCTTCTGCGCTATGTCCAGATTGTGTTCTGCAGCCACCTCCTCCTCTTCTGCCCTCTGAGCCTCCAATCCAGCCAGCAGTTCAGTCATCTCTCCATCTGCCTTCTCCTTGAACTCCTCTTGGTATTCTACACAAGCCTCCTGCCAGAGCTGCAGTCCATGGCACTCGTTCCAGCAGTATTCTGCCCTCTCTCCAGCAATGACCACCATCTCTGCCTCCCTCTCCTTATCCACCTCATACCCTTCCTCCTCTAGGTACACTGCAAGAATTTCCACCTTCAATGCCTTCTGTACACCATCCCCCTGTAGTATTCCTGCCCAGTGCTCATCACTCATCACCCGCAAGTCCACCTCCCCCAACTCTTCCGCCGCCAGGTTATCCATCATCTGATGCATCCAAAGTAAGTTTCCCACCTCCTTCCCCCCCAGAGTCACCAGCCTCCTGCCATCCAACATTGTGGTGTCAGCTCCAACACTTGCTGCCTCATCCCACACCTCTGGGACATCCACCAGTTCCTCCTCACCAGTCGCCATCACCTGTCCTCCATACACCACCTCCGGAACTCCGAATTGCACCCTCTGGGCTCCTCGCATCGGTACATCTTCGACCACTCTGTTTCGGGAAGCTGGGCCATGCCTGATAAGCAGGGTGGGGGTAGGGGAGCTCTCCCAGTCCTCCTCCCAGACCTCAAATGTGCCATCAGCATATGGATCTGTACTCGCCTTCTCCTTGGTCTCCCCTGCCACCTTCCTGTCCTTCCCCTCCCCCTTGCCAGCCCAGACACTTGCTCCAGCTCCCCCAGTGCTCTTCACCTCACTTGCATTCTCCAGTGGCCTGTTGTCCAGTTTGGCCAGTAGCTCTTTCTGCCTCTTACGCCCCTGAGCCCTTTCCCACTGTGCCTTGTTCATTTGAATCTACTTTCCATCCACCACCTCCAAGTGTGTCAACTCCTCGAAGACCGCCCAAGCCTTCGCTCGCCTCTCTACAGTACCCTCCAACTCTTCTAATACCTCCAATAGATCCTCCTCCTCCTCCTCACTTCCCTTCACCCTCGTCACCTTATACAAAATCACTCCCCAGACCATCGCAGAAGGCCAGTCCCTTGCCTTCCCAGTAGCTTCCTTCTCAGCCAGCTTAATCCGCACATCCACGTCACTAGTCCTGAGCGAAGTCCCTTCCCAGACCCTGAATCTGATATCTACTACCTCTCCATATTCTACCATGAAGTTCTCAACCCTCTTTCTCGTCTCCATTGCTGTCACTGTTGGCACTCCTTTCACCAGCAGTTGGACCACCCTAGGATCCCACTTCAGACAGCGTGCCATCGGAACACACACCTCTCCAACCACCAATCCAACCTTCAGTGCCTCCTCCAATGGTGCCGCCTCCTCAAAACCCACCTCCACCCCCTCCAGTCCCTTCAAAAACTTCACTGATGCAGCTCCTGCCACCTGCTTAGCGATGAGCCCCAGCACCATTTTTGCCATCACCGCTAGGTCTCAGAAGCACAGTGTAACCGCAAATGCCGAAATCGATTTCTTGAGCAACAGGGCCACCGCCAGTCCCATCACCCTATCTGCCAGGTCCCCTTGTCTTCTAAGCCTCAGCCGCTCAGCCACACCATCAGCCGTCACATCTGGATTTTTTTCCAGATCGACAGTCCTGCTGCCATCAGCAGTCACACTCCCCCCAGCTGCTACTCCCCCAGCTCCACTGCCCCCCCTTCCAAGGGCTGCTCCCCCTGCACCAGTACCTTCTCAGTCTCCTTGCCCTTCTTCAGCCAGCCCTCTAGCCCTGACGCCTGTTGTCTCCCCTTCACTGTCTCCGCAAAACTTGCCCTCCCAGATCCTGAGCCTTTGCCACCTCCTCCACCCCTTCCACGTCCGCCAGCCAGCAGCCCCCTCATACCCCCCCCCAGGCCTGGGCCCCTCCCCACCTGCTGCCAGTTGAAAGTGCTTGGGCCACCCTGCCCAGTACGCACCTCAGGTTGCCTGTCGGTCGCCATGTTGTTAGTCTCTTTTCACCAAAAATGTTATTGTAAGTGCTCTCCAAAGGTTGTGTAACCCAAATGGTACTGGAAAGAGATGGTGATCTCTCTCTTTATCTAGCCTCCTCTCTACACTCAGTCAGTCCTCTACTACTATCTAAAAGTCCCTCAGAATCTCACACTCTCCCAGCCAATGTTCTGGCATTTACACAAATCCCCCAACTTGTCTTACATTATAACACTCCTCACAATCTAATTGGCCACTATCTACCAGATGCCTAGCATAGAAATTCAACATAACATCTCTCTATAGTATTCACTACCATACTACCCAGAACTTGAGAGGAAGCCACCTCTATACCTCAGTACTCAAGTCACTCATGTATCTCAACTCAGAACTCTGTCTGTTTCCAAATTGGACAAAATAGATCAAGTATATCTAAGCTTTCAATACCAAGATTATTTATAAGCTGAGTAAGATAAATATAGTAGTTAATACTTTATCAAGAAGGCCTGATCTTAGTACTATCAAGGTAATCCCAGATAAGACTCTTTTGGATAAAGTAAAAGAAGGATATCATTAGAATCTGATCACAAAAGAAATTCTTACAAACCTACTAGAAGAATATAAGATTACTAATAAAATTATATATAAGAATAATAAAATATATATCTCAAACTCCAATAATCTTTACTTTAAGATCCTCATGAAAAATCATAACTCTTCTCTTGCTAGTTACATAGAATACTAAAAAACTATCTACAATATTTCTTCTGGCCTGTAATAAATCAAGACATTAAGAAATACATATATATTTATAATTACTATCAAAAGAACAAGATATCAATATCACAGCTATATGGTCTACTCTAATCTCTGTCAGTTTTGGCTACTAAATGAGAGTAAGTTATAATAGACTTTATTGTCCAACTGTCTAAAACATCTCAAGGAAATGATGACATTATTATCTTTATTGACTACTTTACTAAGATCATCAAGTTGGAGCCAACTAAGATCAATATTACTACCTCTATTACTGCTCAAATATTCTTTAAGACAATCTTTCAAAATTATAATTCTTTAAAGATCATAATTAGTGATCAAGATCTGAAATTTACAAGTTATTTCTGATAGATATTATTCAAGATACTTAGAGCTCAATAATCTCTAAGTATAGTATACTATCTACAAACTAATAGACAAACCAAGTAAGTGAACTAGACTCTTGAGTAGATGCTAAGAAACTATATTTCTTATAAATAAGATAACTGAGAATAATATCTTATCTTTGTAGAGTTTACCTATAACAACTTAGTATAAGCCTCAATAGGCTTTATACCTTTTAAGTTACTATATAGTCAAGATATATAAATTCCATTAAGTCTACTTACTCAAGTAGGAAAAGAACTCTCTAAAGTTTCTACCATCTAAGATCTTATTGATGATATGGCTACAATGATCTAAGTTATTAAAGATAATCTACTCAAGGCTCAGATATAATAAACCAAATATACCAATACTAGGAGATAGAAGATCAAATTTAAAATTAGTGATCAAGTACTCTTATCTACTATAAATCTCAATTTGATATCTCAAGTCAACTGACTCTCTAAGAAACTTCAAGATACATTAGTCTTTATGAGATACTTGAATAAGTATCTCTAATAGTATATAGGTTAATACTACTATAGACTATCTACATATACATATCCTATCTTCTATATCTCTCTATTCAAGCCATACTATGATAGTTTATATAAGTATCCAAACTGAACTCCTCAGCCATTAGTATCTCTTTTGGTTGATAGTTATATTAAGTATAAAGTTGAGAAGACCCCTAACAAATATACATATTATAATTGCACTGAGTATCTTGTTAAATGGGTAGGCTATTCTGAGTATAACAATACTTAGAAACCTATTAGAAATCTCAAGAATGTCCAATGAGCTCTCTATGAATATAAACATTAAGGATAATATTCTCTTTTAAATAGAAGAGAATGTAATAATCTGCTATATTCTATTTTTTTTTTACTGAATTATTATTTTTTTTCTTTGTTATATTATTTAGTAAAATATTTCAGAATAGCTTAGAATAGTATAGAATTACTTAGTTATTTATCAAGAATCTGTTTTCTAAATAATTCTGCTAAGATTCTATTAATTACTAATTGATACTTAGTAACTCTCTATAATATTCTACTAAGTTCTATCAAGTATAACTTATTGCTCAGTATCTAGCTTAGTAATGTTCTATCTGTTTCTTCTTCTTTCTATTTCTCTTATATATAGTAATATTCAAAACTATAATAATACTTATGATTTTTTTTTTTTTTTTTTTGACTAAAATACTTATCCAATTAAATATAAATAATTACTATAGATAGAATAATATATCAGCTTTCAAACTATGATTTTTTTTAATATATATATATAGTATTTAATATAACTATTTAAGGTTATATGGTGCATTGTTATAGTTTTAACCATTTTCTAAATATTACTCTTTCTAAATCTGTAACTTTACCCAAGATAATGTTAAAATTGCCAAATTTTAAGGACTTATAGTTTCAGACATTCTCTATCACTCTATAATTTTTTTTTTTTTTTAAGTAATGAAAAAGCTTTCCATTGACTCTCAAAATCATATTCTTAAATAGAAAGAACCTTATCTTATATATAATATTAGAGAAATAAGTATCTATATAAAAATTATAGATAAATATACTCCAAGAACTCTAGTATACATTAATTATCTCAAGATCTACTATCTATATAATAAATCAAAAGATTGACTACTATCTTCAAACTCTTATTCTCAGCTCTTTCTAAGCTCTATCAGTTCTTTTATCTCAGTTCTGAGAAACTAATAAAATCTATCTTTAATAGATCTATATATATTAAGAAAATCTCATCTTAGTAGAATATATATATCTACTATAGATCTACTAACTGTAGGCCTACTATATAATTGACCAACTACTATAAGATCTCCCAGCCCTAGAATAGACTTATATCTATAATACTACTGATCTATCTCAAAAAAATACTATTACTGTAGACAGACTCTATATAATCTACAAATAAAATATTATAGTACTGACCTAGCCCTAGTTCTCTCTAAATAACTTTCAAAGAATGACTCTTCTTATCTATTTGAGTATTATTAATTATATTAAAGTTCTATTCTTTGAAAAAGAAGAAAAGTTCTTAGAATAGAGTGATTTAGATACTGATAAAGATAATGATATAAGTATAGATATAGAATATATCTATAGATACTATAATGATAACTAAAAGACAGTCTGAGAACAGACTACTCTTTAGTGGGAGCTGATGTGATAAGTGAATAATATAGTATAGTTAGATAATATGAATACTCAATATAGTATAGTTATCTATATCTAGTTACTTATATATATTATAACTTATATAATTAGTCAGATATATATATCAAATCAGATATATTGATCTATACTCTAAGAATATATCTGTACTCAATAGATATATCTGTTTTCAGCAGATACATCTGATTACTTTTTTCCTAAAGTAGTATTACTATATATTCTATAATTATCCAGATAGTAATTAGATAGTAACTATAACTATATAAAATATCTCTGAGATAAGAGTAAATAAACCTCAGTCTGAAAAGTTCAAAAGTAAAAGACAAGTCTGTCTATTATATTTCAAGAGATATATCTGCCAAAAACTACTTAATCTAGAAAAGATTATAATACTTAGAAGAAATATTTACTCTAAAGTTACTTTTAGAAGATTGTGAGCTTGATATCTAATTTGCACTCTGGTCTACTTTCTAATATGAATTATTTACTTTATTTAAGAAGTCTATCAATTCAGAAAGAATTTATATTATCTAAGCTATTTGCCAAAAAGTTCACTATTTAAGAAAATTCTATATTATCTAGAAATTTACCATCTAATTGAGAAATTACTGAAATTATCTATATTATATAAATTAGAAAACTTGTATCTATTTTGAGAAGAAACTATTAAACATTTTATTACCTTTTGATAAAATATATAACTAGAGGCTTAAGCTAATTTATATAATAGTCTCAATCTTATAATTTATCTCTATTAAGCTGGTATATTATATTATATAAGATCTGAAAGAAAGATCTAAAAGAATCTTAAAAATAAAAAAGAAATATTAAGAAAATACTAAAAAGAAATCTTGATAAGAGATAACTAAAGAAGTTTTATAATATTTTAAAGATTCTATTACTAACTAAAATAAAATACTTAATATCAAAAAAAGATAAGAATATTCTAATAAAGTCTTAGTATCAAAAGAAGATTTTTAAGTATTTAAAAAATATTAAAATATTGTAGAATATTTATGAAAAGATAAGAGAAAAAATATAAAAATAGGCTATAACTAAAAAGATTATTACAATCTCTATAGATAAAAAGTAAAACTAAATTTTTTAAACCTTTTCAAACCTATTTAGAACTTTAAAAAGATTTTATAATAGTATATTTACTTATACTATATAGTTTAAACTATAAAATTTTAACTAAATAATTAAAAAAAAAATTTATATTTGTTAGAATTTTATAAAATAAAAATTAAAAAAAAATAATTAACATTATTATAATATAATATATATTTTGTAATATATTAATAATATTATTAGCTTTAAGAGATCTAATCTAATACTATCTAACTTTGAATATATTATATTTAAAGAATTAATATTTTTAGAGTTAGTAATTTAGAGTATAATTAGATTTAAAAGTAAAAAAGTAAATTTTCTGTCTATAATCAGTTATAATTAAATTTCTTTTTAGTTAATCTTATATATAATTTGCAATAATAGAAATAACATCACAACAGTGACAAAAGTATCTTAGATAAAGGTAGATTGAGACAAATATGTAAATTTTACACCTATTTTATTATAGGTGGTCATCTACTATTTAAATAAATAAAGTAATTAGACTCACTATCTGATAACAAGCATCCTCTCAATCCAAGTAGCTCGTTCAGACTTAATGAAGGTTGGATATATTTTCCAAACCTAATGCAATACTTATCAACGATGTCTTGCGATCTGGAGACATTCACCACACATCCAGGTATCCTTCCACCGGCTCATGGCAAGACGTTTAAGGCCCTCTTCTCGAAAGACGGGTCCAGCATCGCTCGTCCCAGTTAGCTGGTCGCCGGATGATCCCAGAGTTGCTTTCTTTTTCTTTCTTTTTCTTTCGGACAATAATCCACGATACGCAGATATCAAATGATGTCCTCATCACCAGGAACAATTCTTGACGAATAACTTTCAAATGGGAGCACGCATTCTATGCCTGGTCTAGTGACGAGGTCGTGGTGTTGCTCGTGGCCGAAGGCCAATGCCAAAGGCTACAACGGTCAGACGCCGTTGCGAGGCGGGCACGTCGAGGTCGTGAGGTTGCTCGTGGCCGAACGCTAATGCCAAGGGCTACAACGGACGTCGACGCCAAGGATGGACTCGGCCGCAGAGGGCGGGAAAGTCCCTTGATGTGGGAGATACGAAACGTACAACGCTGGTGGGCAACTATTTACATATGTAGGTCGTCCTTATCGTCGCTCAATGGTGGTTCGGTGAATCGCCATAACGATAAGATCGCAAACCACGCATGATTATAAAATCTCATTAAAAACAATAACGACGACGGATAATACAAAACTAAATTTTCAAGCAAATATGTAGAACGACTGATGTATCTTCCCCTATTCCTTCATACCAATATCTCAAATCCAGCTGACCGCGCCTTAAAAATGTAACCCCCCACTTCGACGACCATTTATACATCCATCCACACTAATACCTCACCTCCTCCTCTCCTCAAAAGAAAAAAAGAAAAAAACCATTACATCCCAAATGTTAATTCCGGACAAACCCATCCATCACCCATTCCGTCTCTCCTACCCATCAATCCAACAACGACCCGCCCTGCGACGCTCCATAATAACCCTGCTGCGTCGGCTGACCCCAAGGCTGCGGCTGCGGCAGCTGCTGCTGAGGCGGTAGGTTTCCCCACGCAGGTTGCAACGGCTGTTGCTGCTGTTGTTGCTGTTGTTGCTGTTGCTGCTGTTGCTGCTGCTGCGGCGGCGGCGCGACATACGCGCCCAGGTACTGTGACTGCTGCTGTGATGGCGGCGCGTACTGTGGTTGTTGCTGCTGCTGCTGTGGTTGTTGCGGCGGGCCGGGCGGGTACTGCTGGGGATGATAGAACGCCGGCGCGGCGGCGGCAGGGGCCCCGTAGTAGGGTTGCTGCAGCGGGGGTTGCACCGGCGGAAGGGGCGGCGGTTGTGATGCCGAGGCGTAGGGTGCGCTACCGTAGGCCGTCTGTGAGAGAGGCTGGTGAGGTTGCTGCGGGAGCGGGGGAGGCGGGTGGCCTGGCGGTGGTGGTGGCGGTGGCGGGTTGTTGAACTGGAAAGCGTTCGACGGTGGGAATCGGGCGTGCGCCGGAGAGGTTGGAGTCGCAGATTGGGGGGTCAGGGGTTGTGAAGGGGGTTGAGTTGATAGCGGCGGGAGCGAGGGTGCGCCACCGTATGGTGGTTGTTGTGGTGGGGGGAGGGTCTGGTGCTGCTGGTACGGCGTCGAGTACGCGGACGCCGAGTCGCCTCGTTGTGGTTGCGGGGATGGTTGTTGATAATAGTTTGTCGGCGCCGGTGGTTGTCCGTATGTCTGGACGGGAGGGGGACCGTACGAAGGAAAGGACTGTGGCGGCGCCGGACCGCCCGTCGTCTGTGGAGTGACGGCCGGTACAGGCTGTTGATAAGGCGTCTGTGGCGGTTGCGTGGGCTGTGGTGGCGGTTGAGAAACCAGGAGTGGGCGGTATTGCTGTTGCTGCTGCTGCTGGATCTGCTGGGCCTGCTGTTGTACCTGCTGTTGGGCTTGTTGCTGGGCCTGTAGCTGTTGCTGGATCTGCTGGGCATGCTGTTGGGCTTGTTGGGCCTGTTGTTGGGCTTGTAGGGCTTGCTGTTGAGCCTGCATCTGCTGTTGGGCTTGTTGGGCCTGCTGTTGGGCTTTTTGGGCCTGTTGCTGAGCCTGCTGCTGCTGAGCCTGCTGCTGTGCCTGCTGTTGAGCCTGTTGCTGTGCCTGCTGCTGAGCCTGCATCTGTCGCTGGATCTGTTCCTGCTGCTCCCTGAGTTGCTGCTGCTGTGCCTGCGCCTGCTCCCTCTGCTGTTGCTGCTGTTGCTGCTCAGCCTGCCTGCGCTGCTGCTCGCCATGCTGCCGCTGGATGTCGGCCTGCATCCTCGCATTGTCCGCTTGTACCCGCTGCAGGTCCGCATGCGCGCGCTGCCATTCAACGAATGCGTTTGGACCCTGCCCTTGCGCCGGCCCCGAGGGAATCTGCTGCTGCGGCGGCGGCGGCGGCGGCGGCGGCGGTGGGGCTGGCGGAGCCGAGGCGCCGCCGTACGAGTTTGATCTTGGCAGACCTGACGGCGGCGGCGAGAGCGGGCCGGCGTAGGGCGCTTGCGGCGAGGTGGGCGAAGTAATACTGCCCGGGTAAGGTCCACTGATGGACATTCGATTTGCCTGCGCGATAACGTGCGCCATGGCGCCGTCTTGGAAGGGTGGGGCCGCGGCTGGGGCGGGAGGGAGGGAGTACTTGTTTAGCTGCTCTTTGAGTCGCTCTTGTTCACGCGCGCCTTTGCTCGCCTCAATTGATTGTGCAAGGTCATTACGCTCCTCGGCTCGCTTGTTGGCAAAGTTTGTAACGTTGAGCGAGAGAGATTCGATGAGGTCGGAGAGATCCGAGTAGAACTGAATGCCCTTGCTTATGTAGTTACAATTAGAGCGTAATCTCATCAGTATGGCCCCAGTATACTACTGCCCAAAACACACACACAAAATAAATAAAATAAGAATTCAACTCACGTCAGTCCCTCCTTAACCTCGAAGTACCCATCTTTAGCCCTCCTCAGCCTCTCGACAACGGTCTTCCTCCTCCTCTCCGCGGCGTCCCACCTGGTCTGCACCTGTTTGGCCTCCTCGCCCTCCATGAGCTGCTTGTAGGCAGCGGTGAGCTCTTGCAGCAACTGCTGCTGGTGGTGGATCGTGGCTGCCAGCCGGGTCTGGTGCGGGCGGAACTTCTCGAGCTCCGACGCGAATAGCTGGGGCTCGATATTAGTCGACTTCTTGTTCAGGATCAGGAGGTGCGAAATGTCGTCTTGATGCGTCTGCGAGTGCGATGGGAGATGGCGAAGGAGTCAGCTAACGGAATCACATGTCCACCAACGAAAGCGCTGAAAGGAAAAAGACAAAACTCCCCAAAAGAGTCCAAACCAACCTTCTCCTTCAAATCCTCGAGCGTATCATTCCTCTCTTTCTTCACCTTCTTCAGCTTCTCTAAACATTCCTCGACCCTCTTCACCTTAGCCTCGACCGAATCCCTCCCGATCCCCGTATCAATATCAATATCCAGCAAACTCTGCCTCCTCCCGGCGGCCCCGGGAGGCTCATTGATCCCGACCATAGCCTCGGCAAACACACGCCCCAGGTCGTCACCCGCGGACCCTCCGCGTAGGACCGATACGTCCTGCATCACGGACTCAAACCGGCCCGTCAACTGCCGGTCCGAGGCCGAGGCCTTGTCCAGCCCGTCGCGATGGTTGCGCAGGTCGGCACGGAAGGAGGTCGTGAGTGAGGATGAGGGTGGTTGTGTCCAGAGGTCGCCAAAGGTTACCTGGGAAGGATTGGGATGGGAGGAGGGGAAAGAGAAAAGAGGAAAGTGTTAGAATGATGGGTTTGGCGCAAAATTGTTGCAAAAACACAAAAATACTCGGCAAAGAACGAACAATCGCAATTTCCCCTTAACACCAACTCACCCTCATCCCCTCACAGGCCCTCGTCTCCTCATCCAATGCCACCGATACCCCATCCAGCATCTCCCTCGCCCTCGCCTTAATTCCATCCAACGTCTCGACCAGCTCATACACGGTCCCCTTATTCTCCTCCTCTCCTTTGATCTTATCCGCCCATTCCCTAACCTCAGCCGTAGGTATCGCAAACTCATCCAAGCTCCTTCCTTGCTCCTCAGCCGACCTCGCCATCCTTTTAAACTTATCCAACGCGGCCGGCAACCGCATATACTCCAACGCGGCCTCTAGCTCCCCATTCGCCAGGTCTCGCTTCTCTGTCTCCCCCCTCACAATCTTGGCCTTCTCTTCTGAGTACAATGACGCCGACTCGTGCACGGCTAGCGGGATCAGCCGCAGGAAGATGTCCGTCCCAATAACCTTCTGGATCTCGTTCGGCGCGTACAGTTCCGCGATCGGCACAGGTTTCACTGCCTTCAACTTGTCGATGGGCGGGATCACGCTCTCGTTCGGGACCGTATCGTTGTACACCATGTCGTTGTCCTTGGTCGCAGACGCTCGCTTCTCTGTGCACGTCGCGCAGAAGGCCTTGGTGATCTCCTGAAGCGCCACCGGGGTATCTGCGGGGAGAGTGGGCGTCATACTGTGAACGAAGGATGAGGAGAGCGTGATGGCCAGACGAGAGGCCTCTTTGGCGGCCGTTTCGGCTAGGCCAAAACGGCCGACGCCTTCGCCGTATTTGGATTCGGACTCGCAGGCCAGAGCCTTGTGGTACTGGGAAACGGCTTGGAAGTGTTTTTGTTTTACCTGCGATAATGTGGTGGTGGTGGTGGTGGTGGTGGTGGAATTCATGAGGACGCATAAGGGATGCTGAAAAACGCAGAGAACAAACACGACGCATCAACACAATCAAAACATCCATCACGTACCTGGCAAACCGTCAACCAATTCTTGTCATAAATCCCCTTCCCGTGCCCCTCCGCCAGCCCGTCGACGCAGACCCCATATGCCCACGCGGTATGACTTGCGAGCTTGGCGATGAGGCCATCCTTCTTCTTCTCTCTGAGTGAGTTCTCGAGGAAGCACTCTTGGGCCTGGGCGAGCATGAGCTCAACCATGAGCTTGACGGTGTCGCGGCTCAGGTCAGTCGAAGGCGCGTGCAAAAAGTTGTCGTTGATATATGAGAACATCCCCGCCGACGCCTGGAAGAAATTGAAGCTCCGCTTACGCCCGTCGGGCTCCGCCCGGTTCTGTGCGGAGGCGATCGCGCAGAGCGTCGATGCGATGTTAAAGATTGCGCTCGCTTTCTCGAAGGCGAGCGAATATTGCGAGGTCGAGCGAGAAGTGAAGGCGTCGTACCTGGGATGTGGGGAAAGATTGGAGAGGGTGTGAGAGGTGCTGGCGCGGAATTGGCATGTGGGCGTGTTGGGCAGATGGAAATCCCGATGGGACGCTATTTCCATTGATGGTAACGCGTCTCGTACACGCGTACAAGAATCCCAACAAATTAAGGCTTGGCCATCACAATTCCCACATCCGATGCCCCGGTCTTTCCGGGCACCTAACCGGCCGAGATCCCGTCCCTTTGCCATACACTCACCACGTAAACGACACCTTAATGTGATTCTCGTCGACGGGAAACCTCAGATCCAGCAGCTCGAGCTGACCGTAGTACCGGTATAGCAGATCCCTTCCCGTAATGTCCTTGCCGGCGCCGCGCATATCTTGGCGCAGGCGGTTGATTGTATTGGCCTCGTCAGCATACTTGTCTGGGTCCTCTTGGTAGACGGTGGCGATGTAGCGCTTGAGCGGGGTGGCCCAGTCGATTTCGTCGGTACGCTTTGAGGGCACGTATATGGTGGGGCTTTGTGGCATCGCCATGGTTTGGGGGGGGGG
>RBNI01001144.1:0-24135 GCA_003990745.1 Jimgerdemannia flammicorona | reverse complement strand
GGGGGGGGGACGTATATTTATATTTATATTGATTTTCCGAATTACGACTCATTCCCGACGTTTTCAACAGCAATCCGCCGCTACACCAGTCGAATTCACTGTCTAATGTTTTCGAGGGCTTCCACAATCTGTATGAGTCGTGGCGCAGGTGCCACTGAGTGGCGGTCTAGAGAGTCGAGCATAATGCCAATATTTTCTATTGGGGTGACAACGTGTTCGGCGTAGGGTTTGCCAGGTAATTAACTCGTTCCACAGTCTAATCTAACCAATCATCGGCGAGACGATTGCTGCGCTCCGTCCTACCTTCCCCCTTAAAACCCCCCCCCATCGCAGGCATCGAGCAACTCCTCAAACGAAACATGAATTCGTGGCTGCAATCCATCAACCCATGGAAAAAGGCTCAAGTCCGAGGCCTCATACGTAAGTTACCCGATATTGCTGGCTGTTCCCACCATCCGCGACATCAATGCTACTTATCCAACAACGCACTAACATGTATATCCGCTGCCTCCCGAATCTCACGCAGTTGGCAATAGTGCGGCGGGAAAGACCACGTTCTTGTACAGGCTCGTACTTGTAGGTTCTTGTGTTTGCTCTCCTCGACGTAAGGAGTTTGTCTGGCTATTTTTTGCTCGACCTTGACTTCACCGCTTTCCGCCACAACAAGGGTGATCAGATGATAACGACCATACCGACCATCGGATTTAACGTCGAGGCTTACCAGCACAAAGACGTCAATTTTACGCTGTGGGATGTTGGCGGTAAGCCATATTCTTTTCAAATGACCGTTCAAATCTTCTGCATAACGTAATCACTCGCCACAGCCTAACATCCCACCAACCACGTCCTCTTCCCAGGCTGCGACAAGATTCGCCCCCTCTGGCGACACTACTTTAACGACATGCAAACCCTCCTCTTCATCATCGACTGCAACGATCAAGACTTAAGCAACCGAGCGCAAGCCTTGGAAGACGTGCGGTGGGCGCTGACGGACGACACGCTGCGGGAGCAGAACCCGTTCGTGGTGATCGCGTGCAACAAGCAGGATGCACCGGGGGCGACCACCCCCGACGAGATCCGCACATGGTTGATGGCCCAGCCAAACATCGACTACATACTCAGACCGGGAAGGTGGGCCCTCACCGGATGCTCCGCAAATACGGGGCATGGCATAAGCGACGTGGTCGAGCTCGCGTATCAGGGTGTCGTGACGAAAAGAAAGGCACGGGGAAACGCATCGACGTCTTCATCAGCATCTGGGCCGTCCTCATCTTCCTCCGGTACCGAGGCGAGCTCCTCGACCACACCACCCCCACTTGACTTCCCCTCCCACCCCGAAATTCCGTCCCGTACAGCCCTCGAAGACCGTATCCGCGAGACAACCGACACGCCCGTCGATCATAACCTCTTCCTCGCCGCGATTTGCTCTGGAACATTAACCCCCTTCGACCACCGCGCCCACCTCCGTCTCGCCTACATACATCTCGTTCGCTCTGCCGCGCGCAACGAGCCGCAAGCCCTAGCCGTGAACCAGATCACGTCCCACCTGAAGGAGTTCTTCCGCAACGCCGACCCAACGCGGATCCGACCCACGTACCACGAAACCATGACACGGTTCTGGAGCTACATTGTCGCATATGAGATTATGCGCTACGCCGTTGCGAAGGGAGGTACCGCCGTTCCGACCGAGGGCGAGTTCGAGGACATGCTTAGATACGCCCCGCACCTCATGTGGGGCGGCCTGTGGAAGGTGTACTACACGAAAGGTCGCCTTTTGGAGGGCGAGCCTGGCCAAGAAGCAAAGCGCGCGTTTGTTTTTCCAGATGTGAAGATCCTGCCATCCTACACGATTGTCCCCGCGGGCTCTGTCGCGCCGGGTCAGGCCGAGGACGTGACGGACGAAGACGGCGACGACGAGGGCGACGCCTGGGAGCTGATCCGTCCGACGGAATCCGCTGTCGACGACGCAACGCCCTCTCCCTACGACCTGTCTGACGACGTGCTTTTGGACTGGGTAGAGGCTGGACGGATGCTCGCTTTTCTGGACGACCGAACGTTCATCCGGTTGGTGTTTTTGCATCTACGCCGTGCGATGATGGCGGGGCAGCGCCGTGGGGACGCCGTGACACGCATGATGGTGACGCTGGAGTCGACGCTGATGCGGATCCGGGGGCGTGGGGCGATTGGAGGGATGTATGGCGGGGGGGATGTGGCGATCAAGTTCTCGGAGACGAAAGTGTATTTTTGGACCCAGATCGTGTGGCAGGGGCTGGTGGCGCAGGCGGGGAAGGGGAGGGAGGCGAGCGGGATAGGATTTAACAAGTTTAGGGATTTATGTCCTGAGTGCAGGGATGTTGGGTTTTGGAAGGTGTTTTATTCGGAGAAGGTGTGGTTATCGGTCGAGGCGAATATGGGGTTCGTGTTGCCGGATAGGAAACCGTTGCCGAATGTGTTGATGTGATTGGGTGGGGGTCCAGAAATAATTGTCGTGAGATTATTTTGTGATGAACCTATCTGTCAATTGTTATTGTAGCTTTTTTTTTTTTTTTTTTTTTTCTTTTTTGGTACCATTCATGTGGAAACCTGCTTGCATCCTCTGTACAACAGTGGAACATCGTTGGCTTTTATTTATTCATTTATTTATTCCAAGACATGGGTTTCGTTACATGATTGTATCCCTTCCACTCTCTCGTGCAGTGAACCGAAAGAAAGGCGTGTGGATTATAAACAGCAACAAATTACATTGGGTAGTGTATTTCCCAAGCGGAGCTAGTAGTTCTGATCGGTTTGTATACCCTTGGTAATTACTTGCTCTCCGCCCAAATTATTGGCTACAATGTGAGCAGTGGCTGCTCAAGCGAGCAGGCGGAGCGTGTCAAATAATAATAATAAAAAAACAGGTGGCGTACATGTGGCACTGCCAGCCTATGAGTGAGGAGAATTTTCAGCGATCTAATCGTATTAGGAAGGAGTGTGTGAGGCGCAAGAACACTGGCTAAACGTAGGTTTCACTCGGAATTCTATTTTGGCTAGTTGGGTAAGCGAGGTGTCGACATAACCATATTTGTCAATGATGCGCTACGGATGGGCACGGCTTATCCGGCCGCTTGTCCATCTTCGTCCGTAACAAAACCTTATATAAACTTCCCATTGCTACTGTGCTCCGCTGTCATCCCCACAACGTCGATCTTCTTCATTCACGTCATCCAGCCTCACACAACATGCTCACTCTCCGCTTCTTCGCTTCTGCCACTCTCTTCCTCGTCGCTATCGCCAGCCCCGTCGACCACGTCGCCCAGACCTTCGCGATCACGGTCGAGAACTTAAGCTATAAGCAAATATTTACGCCCGTCCTGACCGTGATCCACGAGCCCTCTGTTACTATCTTCAAAACCGGCACCCCAGCTTCCCTGGAATTGCAGTATGTCGCCGAGGACGGAAATGCAACCACGTTCGTGCAACTATTTGAATCCGGCCTCAGTGGGATTTGCGGGTGGTCAGTCGGGTCTGAATTGACGTTCCCGGGGAAGACGTACAATGGCAACGTGACTATTACCAAGCCATGTCAGGATCCCCATATCTCGATCGTCAGTATGCTCGGTATCAGCAACGACGCATTCACTGGTATTAGTAGCGTTCCCCTCGATGTTCAACACAAGATTTCGGAGGTATGTCGTCGACTTTAGTTCTTGAATAAATTCATGAGGCATATACCGGTTAGAAAACTGGCAGGCAATACTAATTTTCTTTCCCTCTGATATATAATCAATAGCAAGTTACTGCCTACGATGCTGGCACTGAAGAGAACAACGAAGACTGTGTATACGTTGGTGCTTGTGCGGGTTCTCACAACCTCCGCACCCCTGGACTTGGCGAAGGGTAATGCATCCGCATCGAAATGTTTACTGTACAAATATAAGCGATTACTGGTGTTATGTAATCCCGCCAGTTTCCTAGATTCACTCTTGCTCTTCGTCCATCTTAGCTTCGTCCACGTCCACCGCGGTATTCATGGTCTCAATGTCACCAAGCCTGGTCTCTCAGTCGAATACGACTGGCGGTTTCCTGTAGCGTACATCACCGTTTCTAGCACCTAAGAATAATACAACCACCACGCCTCGATGTTTCCCTTGAGCGATGCTTATGATGTTAGTTATAAAACATCAATGCAAAATTTTCCTATTTTTCACGGTGCTTTCTATATATATTTCGGTGTGTTGATCTTACCAATTTATATATAACTCGGCTTCACCGTTGAAACGGTTCAAGTTGAGCTCTACCCCCAGTGAAATAATTTGCTGTGCCAACTCATGATACACTATGTTAAGACGAACATCTCAACGAGCAGATTTGGTTGCAATGCATTGCACGACGATCGACCACATCAGTGTCCCCCTTTCTTCTCACCTTCGACAACAAAGCAAACAGTTCCTAAGTGAGACAGGGGCAAATCTCACTGCTACCACCCCCGAAGGACACATGGAAAAAAGAGATACCCGCCACGGACACGAGAAGGCCTCACCTGTTCCCCCGGTGCATGAAATGTGCCTAACCAGTGGTGAAAAAAGGCATCCTCGGAAAAAACTGATGGATATATATTTTACATTACGAGCGTCTTGCGTCATGTGTGTCGCTATCATTAACATGAGATGCCGATAACGACACTGAACAGCGCCGCGAACCTTTCTTTATTCAATAATGATGGCTAACAGTCTCTCTTAGCTATTGACGGATTGGTGGCCAATGTACTTGCATTGCTCTTTGTCCCGCCTTGTGTTTCTCCTAAGATATCACTCTTTTTAATCTTTGTTCAATTTCATCTTGCCTTGCCTTGTTCCTTTTCGTCTTGAGATACTATAAAATCCTCTCCCAAATGACTCTTTTTTCTGCACATCAAGCATACCTCATCACTGGCACAGCAGCGGCCATCCATCTTGTTGGGGATTACTGAGTATTAGTGGAGAAACGGGAGAAACAAGAATTGTTTTTTATTGATCCTGTAGTTACGCGTTCCAAAGATTTCCTGATGACGCAAAATTGATGACGCAAGATTGATGACGTCACCTGGAGGACGTTTGCACTCGAGAATTCGAGTTGTCAACCCCTCCCCAAGCAATAGAGCGACCTGTCACAAGAACTTGAGTATACAGAAACAATGGCGCATTCATCTGGGCCTACGAGAAGGACGTGATTGCCTCCTGCGGGAGGCCCCCTAAATCCTGACGTCCTCAGCATGATCTGTCGATGTCAAGGATGCGGACTTGCATCGACCGTGATTACAATGGAGCTCGTGGGATCCTCCTACGGGCATTGCTTGATGGAGCCGTTGTCATGCTTTAGCGCATGGCAATACTAGTCGTGCTAGTGATTGCTAAGGGTTGCCTGGGATTACCTAGTATTGATGTAATAAAATCCATCCGAAATGTGATGATTACCACGCAAATTTGCAAGACCATCAAGTTCGAAATCCTTTAGGTCAAGAAACGTTGAGGCGGACAGCGTTTGTTGAACCACTACGTCAGGTCGATCAAATTCTCACAGTTGTGCCTTCAATACTGCTTCAGATGCACAAATCGAAATCATTTTGGACGAAACTCGAAGGCGTTTAATAGCGTAAATAAGCATAAGTAGAAAATATGAAAATTTTTACATAAAATAATTTTGGGCGAAGAAAGTATCAAGAAAGTAAAATCGAAAATCGAAGCCGCTTAACAGCGTAAATAAGTAGAAAATGTGAAGTAAAATCGAAATCGAAGTCGCTTAACAGCGTAAATAAGCATAAGAAAAATTTTACATAGCAACAAATCATTGCGGAATGTACAACGAGACCTTTCCGGACCAGTCCTGGACGCCAATAAAAATGATACTGCCGTCGGTATCGGGGGTGTACACATTGCCGTTGATAGCATGTCTGTAAAGCCTGCCGTTGGCGTTATGCGTGAACGGAGGAGTATCGAGGCCGGGTACAGTCTGGTTGAGAACTGGGTTGGTATCAAGTTGGTGTTGGTATTGGTTGACGGCATATGTTGTGTTACTGCCCATAATATCAATTGCGTTGCCAGCATGTACAGGCATATGTGAACTGACGCTTAGCGAGTTCGTTGATATGTTAACGACCCCGTTTCCCGTGTAAAATGGGTTATTGTCTCCAAGGGTTGGGACGTCAAGCATATCGCAAATGTTGGTGTTTGATAAATCTGGTACAATACTGTTGGTCGTGTTCACTAGATCGACTCTCTTGTCGTGCAAAATGTAAGATATATTTTCGACGAGTCCGAACGCGTATGAGTCGGGACCTGGCAGATTCGGGAGGACGGCGTTCTCAAAAGTGCTATGCTGGATATTGTCCGTGAAGCCAGGTTGGATTTTGCTGTGACATTTTCTTGGTAGCTCGGTAGGGGAGGGTAGAACCCGCTGTGTGAAATGATTGTCGCTTGTCGCCATGGAGCCGCTGCCAGCGGCCTCCGCTGAAGTGTTTTCCATTACGGAAGATGGGTCAAAGGGTCCCGAGAATACGTCTGGCGTGGATAGGCTGCTCGGCCTCGGTTCAGGCGATTTGCCCACCATAGTGTGAACGACAGCGGCATTGTGCGGAAATTGAAACCAGTGTTGATAAACCTCCTCTGTTGTCGTCGTGTCACTGTGAGAGTATCTACTGAGCGTGAGAGGGGAAAAAATTGCGTCCGCCTTCACCGTAACCGAACCGTCCGCTGGGGTTGAGTCGTGAGGAGGTCCACTCTCCATGATCTGGACGAAGGCGGCAACGTGCGGATGAAGACGTTTCAGCTGACCAAGAAGTGCAGCGTGGCATTGACTTTTCTTTGCGAGGCCTTCCTTTACTTTGTACGATGTTTTATATGGCTTTTGACCTGGAAAGATAACACGTCGTGTTAGCTATTCTAGCTTAAAGATGATAATTTCAGATAATCGCACAATACATGCCTTTATGCAGAATGCCGATCATGGGCATAGGTCTAGCGGCATTGATAGATTTTTTGAACGCTTCTTCCAGCCGTTCGATCTTCTCTTCGATATTCGACTGCGTCATTTGATGAAACTGTTAATATACAGTCTGGAGTCCTTTGCTGTGCGTAACGCTTTCTCACCTTGCTGTGACTGTTCGTCAGCAACGCCAGTTGAATCAATCGTCCTGCAAATAGGGCCTGAGTGGAATGTTGGCATATCCCACACTGACCTAGGTGGCTCGCCCTAATTAATTGTACGTACATCGAAAAGGAATAAGTGATAGCCTGGTAAGAGGAGTGCGGCACTTGGTTAGTTGCGGGAGACTTGCCATTTGTGTATCGTTTTCTCACTCCATTCTATTCTCCTGTCGACTTTTCTTACAAGTTCTTGATAGGAATTCATCGCGAATATTTTAAATCTGGTTCGTCACGTTTGAATTGGGGAGTGTGCTTTACTGAGTCAATGAGTTCGGAAGACGTGGAGAATAGAAGTGAGAGAAATATAATAATAGTAAGTCAGCAGAACTATAACGATAAGATAGATAGTTAGTTGAGAAGAGGGGAAGTATAAGAAGAGAGATTAAGTCTATATATGAGGCGAAGTTTACCTTATGGCCTATCTGGATTGGTACCTTTTAGAAATATAATAATGAGACTCCCAATTTAAGCGGAAAAAAAGAGCCGATAAAGCCTTTTTATTCTTTTACTGATTCCTGATCGGGAAATAATGGGCGTGTAACAGAAAAATTAGAAAGTTTCCAACGTTGCTTCCATTGTTTCCATTGTTTCCATTGTATTGTCCGAGGTCCCCCCCATCCTATTATAGTATAAACAAAACCAATACCATCACATATATCTATTATAAAATAGGTTTGTTTATGGCTATTTCAAATGTGTTGTATAGTACAAAAGAAATGCTTCTTGCTTTTGTTGGCCCTTCCGCCTCTTTCATTCGGAACATAGGAGCATGAATATCAGTGTCCATGCCAATAGGTAGTAGTAGGTAGACAACAAGACGATGCTACTCCAATCGTGATATTTCCATATTTCGATATTTCGCTTCAAATGCCATCCATAATCATGAGCAGCAGCAGTGTCATGTCCCATGCAATAACGTCGTTATGATGAAGACTGATACTGGATTGCATAAGCACTCTGGACCCTGAACAACCCTCCTCACTCTCATAGGTCATAGGCTGGCAGTGCCACATGCCATCGCCCTGTTTCATTGGCTGAGGGCCTTCCTTCTGAAATAAGTATACAACCAACCCCAACTGAAAATCCTAATGCTTCGAACACGTGACCGGCACAGTCCTCAACCTCTCAACCATCAACAGATCGATGCAAGCTCCGCCACCATCATTTTATATACAAAAAAGGGAGACGTTTAGCATGTAGGCAACCGCTTTCCCGCAATTAACGTAGCATAGATAACCTAGCATAAAGAACCTGTTGCCATGTGTGTATAAATGGATCCTTTGCATTGAACATTAGTAACAATACACACCATAAACATTCCCCAGTAATTGTGTTACTTGTAGCCAGCACTTTCGGAAGACACATTCTCATTTGTACGTTTGGCCAGTCAATCCGTTGCAAAAACCTACACATCAGCGTCAACTCGACGACTCATCTTATTAAAACCCCAGATTATTATACGTACATATTTAAACAATTCCCGTAAAGCTCTTCCCCAACCAATCGCCCAACTCAAAAATTCTCAATATCCGGACACAGCTTAAACGCCCTCCTGTACAAGGCGACGGCCTCGGTCTGGCGCCCCTCGCTCTCGAGCTGCTCCGCGCGCTGCTTGAGCTGGATAGCCTCTGACTCCTTGGCGGAATTTTCGATGGGCTCAATACGCGAGAACATGATTTCGGAGCGGAGGATGTATTTTTTGCCCGAGAGGAGGACGTCTCCTTCGTGCAAGAGGCCGTGGTTGAAGACCAGGGCCATTCCAGCTTCGGGACGGACGCGCGAGGCAATTGTGCCGTCCTGGATGTAAAGAGGATGGATGGTGGTAAGTAGCAAGAAATTTCCGGAAAACGGGTTTGCTGATTTTGCGAACCGCACTATGTGGAAATAAATTAGTATATACCCTCGCCCGGATCTTGCCCGTGACTTCGTCTGTGTATAAGTCTTGGTCATCCACAAAGTTGGTTGTGCCTCCTTCGAAATCGCCATTCAGGTAAAACATGAAAGTCTTCATCGATCGGCGGTTCAGATCTGTGACGAGGACGCCGTCGCGGTGAGGGCCTGCGCGATCCAAAAAGTAAAACAACACCAATGTGTCAGTAGATGTTATAAAGAGAGAAAGATTTAAATAAAGGGGTAGGAATAAGAAAAAGAGAGATGAAATATTTCTACTCACCAAAATGACCTCCGGTCTCATATCTAACCAACCTCCACACCTCATTCAACCCGTCAGCCCTCCACCTCCCATTCATCCTCCAGCTCTTCCCGACCATACCATCATCTTCATCCTTAACTTCCAACACCCCAGATATCTGCTCATCATATTTGCCCAATACGTCCCTAATCCTCTCCCACACGACGTTCGCCAGACTCAGGCTGTTAATAATGCCACGGTCGCTGTTGACGTAGCGCTGCGTACGACCATCGTTAGTCGGCACGAGCAGCGGCTCGCCCGAGGGCAAGATACCCGTGTCAGCAAGTTGGATGAAGCCGGCACATTCGGCGGGCGTGAGGATGTTGTGCAGGACGTAGGCCTTTGGTTCGATGGTAGACGTCGAGGAGAGCACGCTTGCCGGAAGGGTGAGGGGCTCGACGGTGATAGGGAGGCGAGTGGGATCGGACGCCGGGAGGAGGAAGGAGGAGAGGTCAATGGAAGGGAATTCGGTGGGGTTGGAGTTGGTTGTCATGGTATTCGGATGAGAGATTGAACTGCGCGTGAGCGTGGATTAAATATGTGATTTGTGCAGGTGGCGCAGCACATGATCGACGCTCAAAATCCTAAACTGCGCCATGACCGAAATTCATTGGACTGCACCATTAAGAGCCTCTGCTTATTCGCAAAGCATATTCCGTGTTTTTGACGCTACGGCAATGAACACAGCTTTTCGACTTGTGACGAGTCTAAAATTTCCTGTCACTATCGAGTCCATCGCATACTGGAATCGACTCGGTTTTTCCATAACACATCACGCTTTGTTTTAAATAATAATAATAATAATAAAAAGGGACAGGAAGAGGAACTTGGTGTTCCCATCTTGGGTCAAAAATTTCTATTCAATTATTTTTTACAGTTTATGTGAGCATCATGAGATACTAGAATTGAAAATTATTGCAGTGCATCGTGCTGATCTTTGGTAAGCAGACAAATTGATCATGTTTAGAGGGCTATCATGATATAATTATATATATACGTACAACAAAAATATGTGAAACACCAGGGGATAGATTTCAGTGTAGTATTCCTTACGCACAGGAGCGGCGGGTGAGGAGAGAGAAGTGGGGAGTTGGCTGTGAAGAGGCTGGGCACGGGCTTGCGACACGAAGGGTGAGAGGGAATGAGAGTTTCGAGAATGGTCATGCGATCGGCTGGGAGCGACAATCGGCGGAGCGGAGTCATCTTGTTCCCAACGGGGTACACTGAAACCGGAGCATTGACCATCGGCTTGCGCTCGGTCTGGGCATAATTTGCGGCCATCCTCTGGGACGAATAGCTCGTATGTCCGGTGGAGGCGGTATTCGGCGTGGGCTGCGCTCTATCGAGTTTGTGGAGGAATATGGGGTGGAGATGGCGATGGACGGATGGCTGCTGGGAACCATGTGTGTTCTGAGAGGGCAGAAGAGGGTGTTGCGACAGGATTTGAGAGTGTCGCCTTTTCTTGGCGGAATAAACGGAGTCAGTGAGATCGTCTGTGGGGTTGAGAGTGTTTGAAGATGTTTAAGCTTTTGATGAGCAGGAGTTTGGCGAGAGGGAGTATTGATGGTTGATTGATGAGGGGATGGATCGATGGATCGATGGGGAAGAGGTATAGTGAGTAAAAGAAGGATGTGGGGGAAATGATGTTGAAAATTAAAGAAACGGCCAAGCGGCGCGATTATGAAATCTGGTTGTGCTCCTCGTAATCGATCCAACGACTCGAGTTGATCTTGCCTTTTCCCGATGATTTCACGCACAAGTATCTCACCCACAATCGAGGCTAATTATTTTTGCATATTGAATCATGAAGTCTGAGTTTCGGTACTCCTCTGCAACGTTCGCACATCAAACCAGATCCATTCCCTTTGATCCAGCTGGTACATTTTTTTTTTTTTTTTTTAAGGGAGCCCAGACTTAGCATTCACTGTTTAGAAATATGTCGAACATTTCTTGACGATGGCATTCCCTATTCAGCGTTACAATCTCGATGAATGGAATACATTGGTCGTGCTCATCTTATTCTTGTCACCATTTTTTGCATATAATACTGGCGCACTACACGGCACTCTATACTAGTCCGTTGTCCAACCCTTACTCATTTTTTTAACCGCATGCTGACCTTGCAAGCATCCTCGCCATGCTACATTGCCTTCATGTCAATGCTGCAGTCCATCGCCTCCTTGATACACACATACACGTAGATCCCGAATCCTCTGGTAGAACATTGTGTTATTAAATAAAGAGAATAAATGCGAAGTCGGTGTATCAACCCAACCTCGCTGAGTTAGATATTGTATATTTCTCCAACACCAAAGTTAGTCATATAATAATAGCAATTGATATCATACCTTATATTATCCAGATCGTATCCATATAATTAACAAAAGCTCAAATAATAAATCCCAAAATGGCGGCTATTGGTATCCGCATGTATGTGTGTCCGAGGAGATGGAGCAGCAACAATTAACATGACGGGATGAAGCCTGGAAAGAGATGGCTGCATCAGCACTTTTTACAACATCAGTATGCAGCAGGTAAGAGGGAGGGGGGCTGACAGGCATCTGTGTAGATTACAAGTGTTTCAATATATATATATATAAGTGATATATAATAAATAAAAGTTGAAAATATTGTAAAACATTAGATAAATTACAAAACTCAGATATAATTTATATTAAATTATAGAAAGAAAAACAAAATTAAGAATAATATTTTAAATATATAATAGTTTAAGATATTAGTATTATCAATGAGATTAAAATAATAAGATCTACAATTTCAGAGTATATATAGTACTATATAATTAGATAGAATATAAAAAGTAAGTAAACTAAAGTAGTAATAAGATACTTAAAGAGAAATTTATTAAGATTGTAATTTTTCTAATAGATAAGTCTACTCAATACTATAAGTATATAATAATCTAATATCAGAGCTAAAGATAATTACTGATCAAAATAAAAATATAATAAGAATATATAATTTAAAAATCTTATCAGTCTTTTTATAGATAATAATTATAAATATAACTATTATTATAAAAGTTAATATTATTGATAATTATATTATAAGTGTTTTACTTTAAAATAAGATAATAGATCTTATTATATACTTTTTATTTTTTGATTAATATTTTTGAATATTATTCAATATATATATTTAATATCTATATTAATTACTTACTAATAATATAATATAATATTTTTAATCTTTGTTTTAACTTTACTCTATAGCTACTGAATTCAATAGAAAATATAGACTATTATATATATCTATTTAATATAATTCAAAATAATTTCAAGATAAATTTTAGTTTTAAATATATAGTAAAGATTAGTGCTCTTAAATGAATTGAATTAATTCAAATTGAATTGAGGTCTAATTTGATTTAATTTGAAATATTTATCTCAAATTCAAAATATTAACTTAATAAAATTTAATATTCTTTATTGTACTAGATTCTTTGTCATAAGGTATATTGAACAAGCTAAAATTTATTAAATTTATTTATGTTTTTGATCAAGTTATTGAATTTTGAAAAATTAGATTTAAATTGGACTTTAAATCAAATTGAATCAAATTGACTCTTAATTTTATTTAAATATTTCAAATTAAATTGAATTAGAGGCAAATTTGATTTAATTTGATTTGTTCCAAGCATTAGTAAAGATTTTTTAAGATAATCTCATATTTAGTTTTGATCTTACAGATATATAATATAGTAATAGTATATAACTTATTATCTTTAAATTATAATTTATAAGATACTTTGATAGATTATATATTAATATAAATAATCTTCTTATATTTTTATCAAAAAAAATACTTCAGAAACTAATAAAATATATTTTATAGCAAATATACAAAATTAAACTTTATTTTATCTTAGCTATATTATATTAATTTTGATCTTACTGATATTTAAAGAACTGTAACTGAAGCAAAAAGATATAAATATCATTAAAATGATTATCTGTTACTATTGTTGAATATTACAAAACTACAATTATACTCTTACTCTTTTCTTATCAGAGTCAATCAGTTACTATTCATATAACTCATCTCTGTCAATCTATTCAGATTTTCAGCCCATCTTTAGAGAATTAACATATTTAATCTCATGGCTTTTACAATCTCTGTCTTTACTTTTAGTAATCACTGACCACTAAAGTATGGTGCACAAAGCATTTGAAATGTGTTATCTATACAATAATTTTTTTTTTTTTAAAAAAAAAAAAATAAATAAAAAATAGAGGTTAAGAATTTATAAAATAAAACATGGAACAATGAAACAGTTGACAAGCGTCCCGAACACCCTAAAACAGCTATCACGTCATATGTTTGGTAATGCCAACGGATTTCAATGCAGCTTTGGCAGGTGCTTGGGTTAAACTACGTTGGTGACAACGACGTTTGTGTGGCTTGTCACACACTGGGGTTGGTGGGATTTCGGGGCCGATAGGGAAGGCGCAACGCCCACATCTGCGAAGTATATGTAAATTGCTGTTCTACAGTATCAAGCCCGTCTGTGTTTTTGACGGTGGCGCCCCAACCCTCAAGAGGACGACCATAGTGAGTACGATCTCGACTTCAGATCGAAGCGCGAACACCCGACCGCCATATACGCCTGGCAGCAAGTGTTGGAATCTAACGCATATGGGACTCTGACGTGGCTCTGGTTGCCCTAGGCGAAGTTTGTAATGGTCACGAATGCGGGTAAGATTGTAGACGTGCTAGTGATGTTGTGGAATGAAGGGTTGGGAAGTGTGTTTCACAGTAAACAAACGCGCACTGGCATCTATGAGAATTCATCCCAGGTATACCAGACCCGACATGTGCAGCGGGCTGAACAAGAGTTACAAATGGTGGAAAATGAGCAACAGGCGCCGAATCGGGAGCGACAAACAGAAAACGAGACACCCGTGGAAGGCGAGCAACGTATGGAGGAACGCGCGCAAGGAGTGGAAAGCGAGCAACTGGCGCGGACACGACGAGTGGATCATGAACAGTGCCAGATACATTCTGCCACGATATTGATGAGCAACAGACACTTTTTATACATACTCCAACACGATTGCCATTGTCGTTTAATGAGCACTGAACCCGACGAAATAATATCAAGAGCAATAAACCAAGTATTGGTCAACAGTCAAGTCAATGTTGCAAATGATTTAAGGATTAAATTTATTTATCTATTTATTTGCCTCAGGCAAAAAGAAAAAGATAATAAAAGCAGGTCATGGAGACCTCTAACGGCATGCAACATTTCTGTTCCCCCCGTCTAAGCATGCGGGAAAACTACGAGCAGGAAATAAAACCGCAAAGACCTATGACTTTCGAGGTATGTGTGGAAGGGGACCGCATAGTTCTGCGTCTGTCCAGTCGCTGGCTGGGGGATGTGCAAGTTGGCTGGGGGGTGGGGGAGGGGTGGCAAGTAGATGGACGTCGATTCGGTCGGGATTAATGGTTCGAGGTTGAGATGTTGGAATGTGGATACCGTTTCATGGCCCTTGGGAAATAATGAGACATAAATCCTAATTTCCCTGGTTACGAATCGATATCACGCAAGCCATACGAACGATGGACGGGTCGATCCTTACATCGCGCCAACGATCCCAACTATCCTTACTCCCTGGGCGGAGCCGTTTCGAGAATGCCGAGGAGAGAATCTCGGAATTTGGTAGCGATATAGCGCCCACATGTACCACGAGCTCCGGTAGCCAGATTGGTGAGGTGCCCCCCCTCCCCCATCACAGTGTAAATAATGGAGAGAGACGAAAAAATATATAATAATAATTAAAAATTCAAGTTGATCTTGAAAACTACGGGTTCCGTCTCGTTGGACCGATTTATGGTCATATTCTTTACCAGTGGCAACACAGGCCATTTGCAAAGGGGTAAGGGCAACAAAACGAACTTGCAACAATTGGGAGGAGGATTGCAAAGGGTAAACCGAAAACTACGTCGGGAACAAGAACATTTAGGCTACATGTATCGAGGGAAGATCTGAAATTAAGGACACTAGAGCATAATAAAGAATGTAGAGTATCCTAGTCAAAGTGACGACGAGAAAAAGGAGACAGGGATTACAAGTCATTAGAAGAAGAAACCGATTAAAAGAGAGAGAGAAAGACGAAAAGAAATGTCTTGTGTATTTTTTTTTGTACAGCTATTAGGAGTGCTCAAAAAGCATAAAAGCAAAAATAGACAAAAGAACGAAATGAAAGAAAGAAATGGGAAAAAAAAATTTCACAAAACAAGCAAAGAAAAAGCATAGATGTAACCGCCACAAATCTCCTCGCCGCCTTAAAACTATATGAAAGGGACGACACAACAGATACCATTTGATACCAATGTTCCATGCAAACAGCTATCCAATCTAAACATGCGCATACTACGTTCGCTAAATGGTCGACCAACGCTGTACCATTTTGCACATTGCTCCGTAGAAGATTATGAGGAGGTGGAGCACGAGTGGCAGAGCGTCACGTCCGGCCTAGGTTGGGAGGCGAGGACATGAGTCGGAAAGGAATGAGGGCGAGGTTTTGAAATCGTTTTTTATTTTATATTTTTTGTGAATATATAATTGGTTGGTTCTCCCATGTTTCTGTTGTCCCATGTCCGCGTGACCGTGCCACCCATCCCCCCTGACTTAGGAACCCCCCTTTTTTGATTGCACCCTGAAAAAAAAAAAAAAAAAAACACGTTGTACATACCCTTCGACGCAGCACCGCCCGCAGACCACGCTTCCGCGACACGCCGACCCGTCGCAGCTGCGGCTACACACGTTACATACCATCTCGTCGCACACGGAGCACCTGCTCAGACTCTGTGCCATGGCGAAGAGATTCTGCTGCCTGTGGCATATGCCGCAGGTCGAAAACCGAGCGTGCTTCTGGCCGTGCGGGCGTATGTCGGACTTGAGTGCCAAGGAGAGAGGTTGCTGTTGCTGTGTGAGGAGCGAGGCGGGGGAGCGCAGATTCGACGACGTCCGGCGAGGCGTGGCGATCATGTAGGTGGTCCGTCGCTCGTGATCGCGGTCGTTCGCCGTGTGGCCCTCGTCATCCTCGGTCCAGTCGTCGAGCTCCTCGCCCTCGTCTAGGTCCATGCGAACCAGCTTTTGGCGGGCCCAGCCCTGGGGGGCGTCCGGGAAAGCGGCCTTGCGCTTACTGCCAGCGGCGGGGGACGTTGGGTGAAGGGCAAAGGAGCGGTTGAGATGCATTGTGGGGTGAGTGAGGTGGTGGGTGGTTGTTGTTTGTGGGGTGTCGAAGATGATGGGCGACATGGGAGGTAAAGGTATAGGTGTATTGGGCCCAAGAGAGAGAATAAACATTGCCCAAATGGAAAATCAAACATTTTTTTTGAAACACGTTTTTTGCTGATTGAGTTATGTCATGTGACAAAACGGCATCAAACGTAGTGATGTCACCCATCTTTCATCTCGGCCCTTTGCACTTATCAGATCCGCACCTCCGAAGATTGCTCATACTTACAGTAGCAGAATAAAACAAAACAAAATAAAACTAGACTGGAAAATCGAAACGAGCACCAACAACGTTCTAAGGCGGCATTCCAGCTCGCACCACCACACCAAAATGAAAGGCCAAAACTTCAAGCGATTGAGTTGCCACAGGACATCTCAGATGGTCCTCCCAGAAGGGCGGATCCGTACTCCATCGGGACACAATAACTCGACCGAGCCACTCTCGAACGCGTCTATCGAAATTGGCAAAAATATCTGCCATCTCGAAAGGACGTCGCATCGGCCTTCCGAAACAAACATACACCAATTTTCCGTCCCACCGCGTCTACAGGCCTTCAAACACACCTTCAGTTAAGCGCTCTGATGCGTTCCAGGTCTATGTGATGTACGGCCGGTTCTGAAAATAAACCTACGTAGTTTCAATTTTTGAGGGGAGTGATTGGCAGGACACAATATCGTATGATCGTTTCGGAGAAGCTTACTGTGGGAAGTGTGGCGATGATGGGAGAGATGTTCGATAGGACGCGCGAACCAAATCTGATCTTAATCTCCAAGCCATACTTGTCCTCTTGGTATGGTAGGGAAAAGAAAAACGGTATCTATCATACGGGCCAATAGCTGATGTTTCAAGGTCACTCATTTTTTTATTTTTATTTTTTATTTTTTATATATATATGCAGCTCTGTATATTTAGCAGAATTGATTCGCTAGTACTACATATTTCCCTTATAGAGTTCGGGTGAACGTGAGGTAACCGGGCGTCACAAGCGCTGGGAAAAAGTTTTTTCCGCGAGCCCAGATCTATTGAACATTAGCAATTATCAACACTGAATATTATGCATTCTTGGAGGACTTTCAGCGTACATCTTCCGCACGGAGCTGGCATTCCATCCATGTTAACACTTTATACGTTTGTCTATACGGCCATGTACGAGCATTGCGACAAACATTTGTGGGACAAAGCATCTGGCCGAGAATCATGCCTGAGCCCGTGGAATGCGTGCTGAACTAAAATGGGCGCCAATCCAATAGGCACATAGAACTTGAAAGACAAATCCGCTCCCACACTATTTATATCGATCGCGCGAATGTGCGACTCCACACGGAACAAAAGCGTGATAGTTGTAGATTCCTCTGACACAATCTGCGCGGCTCTCTTGGCAATCATGCAGCCTGATAGGTATGGCGGTCGTCAACAGTGTTCGTGGCTAAAAGGGGCAACATTTGGTCTGCTGTACACTATATATGATCGACGACGCGACAACGGACATGAGCTAAATTTATCTAAAAAAACGTGCGGTGGGTGCAACTTCTGTCCACAGCACACAAAGGAGCATTGCGCGACGCCAACAAGGAACATTGCGGGACGCCCAAAAAGCAAAGGAGCATTGTGCGACGCATGCCCATTAATAGCCAATAGGAATCATTAGCTATCATTAGGAGAAAATGCTTGAAAGGTAATTACGTCGAAGGGGTGGACAGGCTGGCGTAGAAAATCGATTGTTTACTCAATTCTACACATGTTGGTGTGTGTTTCGAATCGTTGGGGTCGAACGTGAGTGGTGACTGTGAAATGTTGCAATGTGTGTATATACTCTGGGTAAGAGCAATATCCTTTTGTTGCGATCAACACCGGAAGTCGAACGTCTGGGCAAGAAGGGCAGTTCGGTTTCTTTGCGCGCCAATGCTTTCATCTGGATGCGACAGCGGAACAATTGTGCTCGGCGAAGGTTGCACCTGAGCCCTCAAGTGGAGACGAAAATATGTGGACATAGAATATCCAAGCTACGCATTCATTGATAATGCTGCGTTGGGATGGTGGATATTGTATAAAATGAACAAATTGACGCTAATGAGTCTTGATGGTACCTCTTTTTAATAAACACGACTGACTAACTATAATATTCTGAATCTATTGTTGAATCTTTCGAAATTCTATCCATCTACTCCAAGTACTAATTCCATTGACTCGTGGCAGACCACTAAAGATGTCTGGAATTCTAACACCTTGTAATTATGTTGCGTCGTACAACCCAAAGTGGAATTCTGATTTCCTGTTGGTTTACTTAGGCCACAAACATAGTCACAAAAACAAGGGGCCGCAAGACTACATTGGAGCTCCGGCTTGATCTCGCCTCACCATCAACTGTTGTCATAGAGATCGACCAGTCTTCTGGAACTAGCAACACGTGGCTCTGCGCTCCTGTGGCTTTTTTTTTTTTTTTTTTTCTCGCGGATTGGGCATCTGTCAATCTTTATTCTTAAATTGTACTTTAAACACTTGGCGATGGGGCGCTAGTCTTTTTGACACCTTGTTTTACAATCGAAGGCCTTCGTTCTGTTTATGGTTTCCCGGGACTTCCGGGGCGTCGGATGCGCCTAGTTGGGACCTGAAAGTCAAAGGCATGCATGCAATTAATTAAATTACGATTGATAAGGGGGATCTCTGAATGGAAATGTCAAACACTTTGTGGGCAAAAAATCGGGTGCTACAGACTCACTGGAGGCCCAATCAGCTCTAGCCAAAATGAACGAGCGTCACACATTCCAATTCATATATAATACCAGACCCGCGCCTATCCAATTCCTTAGCTCCCTCTCCTGCTACAACTATGCGTCCTCACACTATCCTCTGCCTCCTCCTGATCGTTCTTGTTGCCGGGGCCCTCGGCGTCGTCTATCCACCCACTTCGGCCGTTCCTCCCTACATAGGGCTGACAAAGCTCTGTCACGACCCAGATTTCATGGAGGCGCTCAAATACATGCACGGCTACTCGAGAAACGACACCACGCAAAAACCGGCCGACATCAAGAAGGTCTGGGACAGTGCTTGCTTGAAAGTCAAGACCACCGCCACTGACCCCGACATCCTCGCTTACTTGGCCACCGCCCAAGCCGAGGGCGACGGTCTCAGGACGAAGAAGCAGTGGCTGGAATTCGCTAGACGTCTCATCAAGATCAACCGCAAGTACAAGGTCCCCAAGTAGTCGGATTCTTGCTGGCGGCCTATGAGAACATCTTTGAAATCTATACAGATACAACTAGATTCTATGAGCATAGGCATTATTTGGCTGTTGGTTAAGGCTTTTACTATTTAAATAAATGCAATGAATAATATTAGGCCGAGTTTCACAAAAAAATCACAAACATACTTCCATGTAAGTTTGACGCCACAATCGATGAGACGCCACAATCGATGAGACGAGTGATCCGACTGCGCATCTGTGATTGGCGGTTACCATGCTTGGGTAGTGTGATGACGTCACCACGCCATTAGTCTTTCGGTACACTCCGTGCGGTTGTCGTCATTCTACGCCCTCTCCTAAAGGCGTTCAACGCAAACACTAGCAGTGCAGGGCTCGAACTTTGCGAGCACTCAGTTGCCCTTCTCGCGAGGATGATATGCTCTGCTTTACCAGATTTGCTTCTCCCTTCCAAGGGGCGCTTCAGAACATCAGGTTATGCTTCCCTCCCGTTTCTGCCGCTCACAGTCGTTCCTATGCGTCTGTCTTGATCCTTCTTGAGGCCACTCACACCTCTACTAGTCGTCCCAATGCGATTGTCTTTATCCCAAGGCATGTATGTTTCCCTTCTTTCTCAAGTACTAGCGCTTGCAGACCTGGTACTTTTCAGGTACTGTACGTCTTTTCTCCAACAGTTCGCGGCTGCTGACCCTATGGGACGTGTGTGTTGATAGAGGGTTTCTGATGTCCTTGACTGCATCGTGCCTTCCGTTCGTTGCCTCTGATCGTCTGCAGTTTACGAAAGGCGACAGATGGACAAAGATTTTTTTTTTTTTTTTTTTTCTTGGGAGGGGGGGGGAGGGAGGTGTGTGGTATATACATTTTTTGTGTTGAACTACTTATTCACCAATATGTTTATTTTCCCATGGAACAGATCCAAGAACCAGCAAAATAGTGAAAGAACAGGTAGGTGGAGGGAAAGTGGGACAGGAGGAACCTGCTTGTGGGAGAAGGCACTGTAAGGCGATTAATTTTGCGGCTCGTGCCGTTGTGGTGAGGCTACAGACGCCGTCGATCGTCGATTGTTGTTAGGATCGCTTGGAAAGTTTTACGCCATTGTCCTCTTTTTCTTAATGTTGCCGAAAGAACGAAATGATGCGGGATGTGATTAACAATATTTGTACTTGCAATTGCCCAACGAATGAAATGATAGGCTGTGATTGACAATATTTGTACTTGTAGATGTATGCACAAACCGTAGTAAATAAAGTACAAAGATACAATTTTACATAGACTGTGATCTCAAGACCTGCCAGTATCATAATAATGCACCACCGGCCAATCCCAGCCCTTTGTCAATCCGCAAGAATCTGATGAGCTGTTTAATACAAGCAAATTTATTATCACCTAGCCAATCACCCTTCATAGTAATCCATAACGCCAACCTGGAGTTACCGACCCTGAAGGACGTTTCCCTTCTCAGTGGGCGAAGGTCTAAAAGAGAAGGGGGTTCCGCTAGCTCAACACATATGACTCATTAATCTGTACATATTGCTTACCGAGAATATTATGGAAACCCGAGCCTCAACACTATCCAACTAACGACCCAATCATCACAGGCTCCAGCGCAAGGCCAAGACCCTCTCCACGCGGGTATATGATATCGCCGTCCAAGCCGAAGACATCCGTCTTGGCGCTCAAAGTTCCTCGTGTTGCCCCGGCATGAATAGCATTCGATAACCAGTCGGGAGGACGCTATCGTAGGGGCGAAGAGAACAAAAGAATGTTCTCTTCGGGCCATGTTATACCCGAATTTCTTGGATGTACAAAACCACACATGAAACCTTTCCCGTGCGAGATGATCGGGCGACGCACTCTTTGATTGGCGGATCTTGTCCGAAATCCTTTCATCACTCAATGGACGTTACACTGATCATCACCACGAGGCTATGATACAAGGTACCTACGCATTGCTGCTTCCCGTATCCCTCTCCTTCCGAATCCGCACACCTGCCACACCTGCGCACCGTATTCCGCTGTTTTGCCGTTGGCATGTGTGCATACGGTGCGCTATTTTGGCCTACAAGCTATGCGTCATATGATATTGGAGTCATTTTTTACATCAAGACGATACGGCACGCACTGGCTTCACCATTTGTCTGTCGTATACAAGACCACCTCAGAAATTTCCCGAGCCCTGCTAGCCGGAGAAATTCCGGGCATTTTTTTTCTTTTTTTCTCCTCTTCCAGAGCACGCATATGGCATGGCACACGGCTCGCGTGTGTCTGGATGACGTGTGATGATCTTCAGATGAAGATCCCGAGCAATCTCCGTCCGAGTGGGTGCATGCGTCATTGCTCGTGGGCGACGCGACGCAGCATAGGTAGGCGGATGTTGCGGTCGTTATGGATTGTAAAATTATAGCAGCAGGCTTTTTTTTTTGGCCGAGTCGGGCCTTTCCCTTTCCAAACCAAAGGCACAATCGGTATTATTAGTTACTATTATTATTATTCACTGTCGCTTTTTCTTTCTGAGGGTCACAGGATCAGGCTGAAGAGTCTACCCATGTGACCCATCGGTTCGCCTCAAGCATCCCATTATTGCATTTCCTGCCCACAAATCCTATCATACGCCTCAAACCCCCATCTCCCGAAACGGGACTGGTGGGCCCATCTCCACCTTGAGCGGTCTACACACGGGCCGCTTTGTGTGCATGATCTGATCTGAAAAGATGGATAGGCAATGGGTGTGACGTTCGTTATGATTCACGGTTTTCTTTTACTTTCGTCTACACCCCAACGTTACGATCTCTCCTCCCAGCTTCAGCTCACGATTTACTCCTTCGTCGGACCTTTATTGCCATTTAAACCAGGAAATGTTCACAATCCTCAATCATGACGAAATTTGACCTAATGTGTGACGGCACGATTGCGCGTTAATAAGTGTAAGTGTTTATTGCGTATGTAAGACGAAACGGCAGAGTTTACGCTGCTTGCGAAAAAAAAAAAAAAGGAAAAAATAAAATTCATCTAAATGAAGAAGGGTATTATCTAAGTTACTTATATAATTGAACTTGAAAAGAATCCTGAATGTTAATCATAATGGGTCCTACGGAAGGTGCCAAGACGCACTTGCGGAGCCAGCGTTCATTTGTGATGGTGTGTTTCTCCTCAATTATGAGCGGAGATATAAAAGGTGACGCGATATATTCTGGAACCAGTGGCAATCCGCACAAACGGGGCGGCTCAGGATCGCCGCCGTGCAACCCTACATACAGCCTGGTTATGTGTCCATGTATGACAGCCACGTTATCTGGGAAGGGATGGCACGAGGGAGTAGAATTAGCTAGGAATATGGCGACACTCCCGAATGGCGGGCCTCGAAATCGCGTATATACATCATCCACGTGGGAAGTGGCGGGCGAGGCGTTCCAAGGGATATTGGGGCAGGTTAGGATTGGAAGGGGGTGTTTAGGGTGGCAGCAGGTGATATGTGTGGCATTGGTCACGTAAGGAAAATTGACTAGTCTATTTTACATTTGTAGCTACTTGTGGAAGGCAGATAGGAGATTATGATGCTGGGCGATACCACGGAGGGGTTGGAGGGGGGGTTTGATTTATTTATTTATTCTCTATTATCGCCTGGTAGGCATGCTGCATCGTGTCTATATACTACCCATGTGCGGCGACTTTCGCACAGGTGACGTGTTTTGGGGGGTGGATCGGAATGCGCCGAGCCACAACGTGGCTCTTGGGCAAGCAAACCCGTTTGGAGCCGAAGATGGCAGTCGATCGTGCACAGTGCGACGGCGTGGCAGGTTGCTCAAGGATCGGGGGGGGGAGCCGGGGGGGGTGGATTGTAAGAGAATTAAGAGAATGGATGGATATGTACATAGTTCGCATCGAGTTATGTACATATCGGGGGGCAAGGGTCCGGGTGGTCGCGATTCTGTCGTGTTGTTATGCATCCTTAAACAAGATGTCAATGTTTATGGCGATGTTTGTTGGGTGCAGGTTCAGGTAGTTGTGCGACGGGCGGGGGTTGGTAGTATTAAATATAAGGCTGTCCCGATGGGGCAGGTCTGCGGTGCGTTAGTTTCTGCTGGGTGCCCAACAGGACTGGCTGGGAACGTCAATATTTGGCCCAGAACTTTTCGTCCACAACCGCTTTTTTGTTACTTGGATCCATGAGCGGCCAACCTTGATATCCCCGCCCCTCCCCCTTACAGTCATTGTCAAACACCCTACACTGAAAAAAATATTCCCAATATCTGACATACCCCGTACCCATACCCCCCCCCCCCCCCCCCCCCCCCCCCCCCCCCCCCCCCCCCC
>RBNI01001143.1:0-24138 GCA_003990745.1 Jimgerdemannia flammicorona | reverse complement strand
ACCCCCCTGGCCAGTACGCTCACCAGTTTGATCAGTGCCGTCCATGTAGCTAGTCGTCTGTCACCAAAAACGTTGGAAAAAGTGTTGCCTGAGTCTTGTGTCACCTGAATGGTACTGGTGAAAGATGGGGCCAATTGTGCATCCACACCAAGGGCTCATACAGTGGCAAATTGTTCAAAGTCTTCAATGAAGGTCAGGATTGACTCTTCAGTAGTATATCCATAGAATGTGAGGGAGAGCATTTCTATCTTATCTTAAATTCTTGCAGGGTGACTCTTGTAGTCAGGGTAGTTGTTGTGGGGTTATTCATTTTTCAGCTTGAAAGTAAGGGATTCATCTTGAATCACCAGCCAATGGGCACCAAGTTGTCAAATAATGGTTGCTGAGTTCTTCAAATATACCAGATTCTCTTCAAGGTGTATCTCTTAGACTAACTCAAGTTTGTTATAAGCAAGTTCTTATTGGAGTGCCTTCCTAAGGTCTTATAGTCCTTAAACTTCTTATCTTTAACTGTCTTGTTATCTCTTAGATTGCTTGCAAAGAAGTGTGTATAAGTGAAACCAGAACTGACTTTATTTCAGAGGAAATAAGAGGGGTATTTATACAAAATATAATTCAATGGTTGCTAAGATATAAAGCTAAATATAAAATTCCAATAACTAAAATAAAATGTCAGGATAGGAAAAACTACTAAGTTCCAGGGTCAGAACTGATGGTTGTATAGGTTCAGAATGCTGGTATAATTCAGTATCACATCAAAATACCAGTGCTAGTATTATTCAGTATTACATCAAATGCCAGTGCTGGTATTATTCAGTGTAACAAAGAACTTAGAGCAGAAAGTTCAGGATCATGGAGGCTTCATCCTCATCATCAGAGGTCAGGATATCTTCAAAAGAGATGAGGTCTGTGAACTTGTCATATAGATCACATGTTTCACATATGTCGAAGTCATGTGAGATGATGTCATTACCAATGACATCATCACATTCAGCAGTGGCAGGAACAAGAAGATCTGGAGCTCTCCAGTCTATGAGGTTTTTTTCCACAAAATAGGGGACAAATGTAGGGTCTTGTGGAGGTCTAACCTAGATGCTTGGGCCTTGGAATACTGAGATCAATCCTTGCAGGAATTGGTCTGGGTTGTCCTGAAGGATAGGATGCCAGAAGTCTTCTACTTCATCACTATTGAGAGTAATAGTGGACTGGGCTTATGTAGTCACCCTGGCTTCTAGTGCATTGATATAGCAGGATGACAGATCTCTGAAATCTGAGACTCTAACATACTCCAAGTTGGGAATTGACCATGGTGCATACCTGAAGATCTGATGGATCTTCTTAGCTGTTCTCATTTTATATATATCCATGAAAGTGGCATCTTGTAGCTCTTGAGTACTGGCCTGTGGGAACTCTCAGCAGAGAAGGTGTCCTATTTTGTACTCCTGCCACATTTGAAGGTATTTGGTGGCAATGGTGATTCTTGTTTCCATTTCACGGCAGTAGAGAATATAATGATAAGGGTCACTAGTACCTAGGTTGACACTAGGAGTCCTTCTTGAGCAGGTCCTTATGGCTCTTCTGATGTCTTGGAACATCCTTTCTTTGACTGAGATGCCTTGGTGGTTTCTTGACCTTGAGGTTTGGCAAGCAGCAGGCATTTCATTTATAGTAAGTCTTTGAGCTATTTTGGAATTGGTGGCTCTTGTTGGTTACTTCTACTGTGGTTCCTTAATCCTTCTTTTATATTCCTTGAGGTACTATACTGTGGTCACAATGACTCACAGTTGGTCATCATTGCTCATCTTATATACCATATGATCTTCTTGTGCTCCGATCTGGTGGCTTGCAAGGAAAGACTATCTCCTATGCTGATATCATCATTTTGGGGTCACTGTTACAATATATATAAATATATATAATATATTATTAATATACTGAATTAAAACATTAAAGTAATGATATTTTGTCCAAAGAAGGCTATTTAAGTATACTTTCTACTCATAATAAATTATAATTTATTTATTAAATACATAGATTAGTTATAGTTTGAAATTATATAAATTACTAGAGTATTAAATATATATAAAAATAATAGGAGAATAAATAGATACTATACAGACAAGACTGATATTAGGTAACTAGAAGTATATAGTATCTCCTAATAAAACAAAAATCAATTATTTTGGATTCTGCATATGACATCTGCCTTTTTCGGTCATCTTCGAATTTTATATCAATTTATGTCACATGACTTTTCCACATTGAAAATGCCACCAAACTACTTTAAACTGACTGTAAAACTACTTTAAATTGACTGCAAATACTCAAATAATATATTATTATTATTTCAAATATCTAAGATACTATAAAATTAAATCAAAGATACGAAATATCACTTAATGCAAGTTATGTGACATTGGATGATGTAAAATTCAAAGATGACTGAAAAAGGCAGATATCCTATGCAGAATCCAAAATAATTGATTTTTGTTTTATTAGAGGATACTATATACTTCTAGTTACCTAATATCAGTCTTTTCTGTATAGTATTTATTTATTCTCCTATTATTCTTATATATATATTTAATACTTTAGTAATTTATATAATTTCAAACTATAACTAATCTATTTAATAAATAAATTATAATTTATTATAAGTAGAAAGTATACTTAAATAGCCTTCTTTGGACAAAATATCATTGCTTTAATATTTGAATTCAGTATATTAATAATATATTATATATATTTATATATATTTAAAAAGAGTTTTTTTATTATTTTTTTAAAAGATAAAATAAATAAAATTTAAAAATAATAAATTTAATATTTTTAAATATCTCTAATATAAAACTATAATATATTATAATATAAAATATATTTATTTAGAGTATTTTTATTTAAATAATTAAAATATAAAATTTGATAAAACATTAGTTCAGTTTTGAAATATACTATATAAGAATACAGCTAAGTAAACAATTTTAATTTTTTTAAAAAAAAAACTATAAGTATAAAAAATTATTAATATATTTTTTTTAAAAGTTATTATAAAATAACAAGTTATTATCTATTTGTTAAATTTGGCTATATTATAAAATAAGAGATATATTTTTAGTTATATTTGTAGTAATATCTATTAATCTTATTCTTAAATCTATAGTAAAAAGAGATAATTTTTATAGAAATTATATAGATTATATATATATTTTATATATTACTAATATATATAAAACTAATAAAATAGTATAAATTATATATTAATATATCAAGTTATTATCTCAATAAGATATATATAAACTAGAATAAAAATCAATATATAATATATATATATTTAAATTAGAACTATTTATAATCAAAATTATAATTATTAAATTCTATATAAGAAATTTTTATAAATTAAATAGTATTTCAAAATACTCACAATAGAAATATAATATTATATGAATAAATATAAGTATAGTATAAAAGGCTTTTAAGAGTTTAAAAAATCTTATGATTAATTATTTATAAAATATATTTCTTTAATATATTGTTTAAAATTTGACTTTAAAAGAGCTTTTATAAGTAAGTTGATAATTATATATATACTTTATAGAGATATATTCTAAACAGGCTCCTTTCTCCACTACCTTACCAGTTACAAGATTTGGTAGGCAACCTTCTGAGTCCCCTTTCCCCTATTATTACCCCCTCTATCTTGGATTAGTTTGCTGTGCCTGTATGGGCATGGTGGGAGGAGGGCAATGATGATGAGTTACCTCTTTATTGGTATCAGATTGGTGTCTTCTCTACTTTTTCACGGTTTCTGGTGTCTTCGGCTACATCTGAAGTGCATCCGTTTTGGTGCAGTGCCTTCTTTCTTTTGCTGTCGCCAACAAGATGCTATCTTGGTGTATCTCGGGCTACATAGAGAGTCAGCCGACCTTGGGCATCAAGTGCTCAGTGTAGGTTATCTGCAGGTCCTCGGTGCCTGTGGTGGGGCCCTCTGACTTTGGTGAGCTTCCCAGTGAGTACGGTTCTGGCATAGGTGACTGCTTTTCAGGTGATGTCGAGATGGGAGGGGAGATGGCTGTCACAGATAGGAGGAAGGGCGATTATGGTGAACCAGTGGGGTGCCAGGCTGGGGGCAGTCATTGGGGCTGGGGCGGACAATATTTCAGTGGGGCCTTTCGATTGGCTGGTGGGGGGTGGGGTGGTATAGGGGCCGGCATCCTAGCTATACCCAACTGGAACTGGGAGCTGACGTGGCAACATGATCGTGGCCTGCAGGCTTGGAGAGTAGGACCTTCCTCATTTGGCAGTACCTGACTAGAACCGGGAGCTGACATGGCAACGTGATCAAGGCCTGCAGGCTCGGAGAGTGGGAGTGGGGTCTCTTCAGGCCCTAGCCCATGTATAAGTCCTTTGAGGAAGGTGCTGCATGTAAGTCCTTTACTCACCCGCATTGAATCTACTTTGCTCTCTGTTGGTTGATTGGGGGGTTTTTCTTTGCCTCGGGCTTTCTTTTGGGGTTCGGGGGGCTATTCTTTATTCAGTCCAGGTGCTGCTAGATCTGACGCATAGGTGTGCTCTCACATGTAAATGATGATCCAGCCCTGGTGAGCAGACAAGTCTAGTCTATATTGTGGGGGTTGATGTAGCTAGTGTTCGACAGGTATAGCTAGAGTGGTGGGACTACTGGACAATTTAGTAGCCCAGGTTAATGGGAAGATATTGTTTGATGGGTGGTGGGGGAGGGTTTTGGCCTATATAGTCTAGGTTCCCTTCCAATAAAAATCCATGGGACTATGAGTCCATTAAAAAAAAAAAATAAAATAAAATAAAAAAAAAAAAAAAGAGATATATTCTAAATATAGTAGATGAAGAGAGCTGTTAAGTTATAGAGTAGAGAGTGTCTTTGATACAAAAGATCTAAGAGGTGAAGTTCTTCTCTAGAGAATTCTTTAGTAATTTATTATCAATAGTTAGCCTAAGAGATAGTAGATATCTATAGTATAGAGAATTTTAATAGAGGTGATAGAGAGAGCTTACTATATTGATCTATATTTATAATATAATAAGAGAGAGACATAATAAAGATCTATAATATAGAGGTAGAATAGACTTCTATTAAGTAGTACTTCTGTAATAGACTTTGATATTAGTACTGACATTGAGTGTAAATAAGAGGTGGAATAATATTTATAATCAGTAAACTAGTAGTTAGCAGATATTAGTGAGATATAGAACTAGACTAGAGTTTAGTCCTAGAGTGTAGAGATATAGCAGTAGCTTTCTCTGAGATTCTGAGTAGTGTGATAGTATATCTTGAGAAAGAATATCATATTGAACTTCAAATTAAGATACTTAATAGAAGGAGGTGTTTTTGAGTATGAGGATTGTTATAATATTAGATAGAAGGAAGAGACTATACAAATATCAGAACATTGGTAAAAAGAGTATGAGATACTTAATGACTTCTGAGTGATAGTTGGGGGTCATCTAAGAGTATAATAGTAAGAAAAGAGAGAGGGAGAAAGATGAGATAACTTGAAGGAGTAGTTGGTAAGTTGTATTAGTAATGAGTAGCTTATAGTTAGATAGATATTAGTAATATGAGCAAAGTTGGCTAGATACTAGTAATATGTATTTGAGAATAAGAAATAAATAGTTTTAGGAGAAAGAGTAATAAGTTGAAAAGAGTTAATAGTGGATATTCTGTCAGGCTGATGGAGAGAGTTGGGTCCTTAATAGGATTATAAGAGGATTACTTATTAAAGTATCATTATATAGTTCTAGAAGAGTTTTCTCAAAGTTCTGGATATTCTGGAAGACTGTTTTCTTAAGGTTAATATTAATTTCATATGGAGTATATTATCTATACTTATTGATTTCAAGATTGGGTTAATGTCTCAACTAAAGTTCTTTTTCAGACTAGTTCTGAATGTTCAGAATTTTCTATATTTCAGAAAGTTCAAGAAACTAAAACTAGCTTAGTTAAATTGATATATTGCTGCAGACAATACCCAATTAGGAAATTTTATGATATAGTTAGGAGTGAGATCTAACAGGATATAGATTTACTTAAGAGTAGTTTGTAGATTATTATGTATATAGGTTTATTTGCTATTTATGATATTGCTATACTAGGAATAGTTATATAAAGGGATATTGTGATAAGTGTTCAGAATTTCTTATATATTTGGATCTGTTTATGTCTGAGTTTCTGAGGTCTGAAAGAGGGGGTATTTATACTAATAGGAGGCTACCTAGACTATACTAAATATAGATATAGTACTTAGTATCTTACTGAGTCAGAATACAATTACATAGTACAAGTATGAACTGTCATATCAAGAGATTGTCTGACTACTGAGTTAGTATATAGTCATATCATATAAGACTAATCTAACTATACTAATAACTGCTAAGCTATCTATAGATTTAGATGCTATCTGAGTAGTTTTTGATGAGATTACCATTGATGACATCATCTCTGATAAAGTAGTCATCTAGAAAGAGAGGTTCTTGGATAATGTCTCCTTATTTATTCATGTAGTAATAGGTTGAGACCATATTACCATCCTACAAGATGACATCATCTGTCTCATATACTAGATAGAGTATTAGTGAGCAGAGAAGGGATATATCATCTTCACTTTTATCAGATTTGCTATCTGTATTCTCTGATCTCTTCATTGAAGTAATCAGACATGAATATAGATTGATATTTATACCAGTGGTCATTTTCCCAATAGGTCTCATAGGTGGTTATAAACTATTGTAATTTATTGATAAGATTGGTGAGGTTATCAGGGCTGGCAGAGATCCTTGACTGGAGGTTATATTGATATCAGAGAGATCATTATCTTGTACTTTATCATTATTAAACTAGATTATATTATAGATATCCTTCATAGTATATCTGACTTGGGGCATTTATAGGATATGATCATCAGGTGTAGGAAGGTTCTATCTGTGGTCTGGATATACTCAATATACTTGTGATTGAGTTCTTGTACCATATCATCAATTTGGCCATAGGATAGAGTGATAACCATTTCAGTAATAGTAACTTAGAGGTGAGAAATAAAGGTGCTGCACTCATAAAAGAGTTCTTGATATTTGTAGGTGATGACTTTCTAGTATTGAGAAATCTGGGTAATATCTATATCATAGTGGTATTAAACCATATCTACCAGGAGATGGCTAATCTGATAGTAGCTTGAGATTTGTCTGATTTAATAGGCTTCACTGAGTATATTCAGGGCATTTCATTGGGCTTTCACAAAGTAGAGAGGTGCCAGGCTATGGATATTCATGAGGAGTAAAGGAGGTGTGGCTTGATTGACAATGACATTCCAAATATCAGCATAGATACAGTTATAGATCTCAGTGGTTATGATTGTATATATATTCAAGAGTTGTAGTTATTTGTTTTGTTTGTTGTAGTTCTCTATTTTGAATAAATCTTATGTTCTATAACTTTGAGTTGACTTAGCTTTATATTCTGTAACTTCGGTTTGACTTAGCTTTATGATCTTACATATGATTTCCAGATTTGTTCTGAGGGTGATGTACAATTTCAATGGCTTAGAGTTTGTACACTTATAAGGATTACTATAGATATCTGATAGAAGAGATATATAAGAGAAGTAGTAAGTAGATTAAGGTAGTTAATAATTTAGTAGTTTTTAAGAGAGAGAAGGTGAAGAAGTGAGAGTATATTGAAGTAAAGTAAAGTGGACTAGATTGGAGTTACTAGTATAGTTGAGAATCTTATATTTATTATAAATTAGTTAATAAAGGAGCCTAGTACTTAAATATTATAATAAGTATATAACATTATATAGCTAGATAATATAAATACTCAGTATAGTATAGTCACTTATACTAAGTTATTCATATATACTATAACTTATATAATTAGCCAGATATATCAAATTGAGTATATTGATCTGTATCTTAAGAACATACTTATATTCAGCAGACATATATATCTGTTCCAAGCAGATATATCTGGTCTCTCTCTCTCTAAAATAGTATTATTGTATATTTTATAAATACTCAGATATAAAGTAACTAGATAGTAATCATAATTATATAAAATATCTCAGAGATAAAAGTAAATAAACCTCAGTCTAAAAAGTTCCAAAGTAAAAGACAAGTATATCTAATATACTTTAAGAGATATGTCTATCAAAAGTTACTTGATCTAGAAAGAATTATAATATTTAGGAGAAATATCTATACTATAGTTACTACTTAAGAGATTGTAAACTTCTTTTTTTACTTTAGTCTACTTTCTAATAGAAAGCCTTATTACTAAGTTCAACTGAAGAACTTTAAGAAATCTACTAATTTAGAAATATCTATACTATCTGAGTTATCTACTTTATTTAAGAAGTTTACTGATTTAGAAAGAATTGACATTATCTATTATCTAAGAAAATTCTATATTACCTAGAAATTTTCAGCCTAATTAGGAAATAACTAAATTATCTATATTATATAATACAGAACTTATATCTATTTTAGAGAGAGAAACTATTGAACATTTTATTACTTTTTGACAAAGTAATTATAGGTTCAAGCCAATTTATATAGTAGTTTTAACCTTGTAATTTATCTTTATTGAGCTAGTACATTACATTTAGGAGCTTAACTGAAAAGATCTTCTTTAAATTTATATGACTTTTCAGCTAACAAGAACCTAACAGCTAAACTGGATATATTTTATAGTACCAATCTCTACTATTATAGGAGAATAAGTTATTATTAGTATTTAGACAAAAAGAGAAGTAATTACCTTAAGACTTATCAATTATCCAGAATCAGAAAGATCTCAACCAGAAGTCAGTATATGTAATATAGAATTCTCAATTAGTATCAACAGACTTATTACCAGGAGATCTGATCTAACTAGATCAATTAGATAATATAGATAACTCTATTAGAAACTTTAATAAGCTTAAATGAAAATTAGAAAACATTATTATACAAACTTAGTTTCTCTTAGAAACTTCACACTAGTTTCTCTAATTGAATCACTATCAGAACTGGTAACTACAGAACTAGAAGGACCAGAAATAGCTTCTTCAAGGATACTTAGATCTACTGTACCTTGCTTAAGATCAATAACCTTATCTTCAGAATATCTAATTATCTTAAGCTTTAGTAATAACTCTAAAAGTAAATTAGAATCAAGAAGACTGTAATAACAAAATGACTACCCTAATGTCGACCTTTGTAGGATATCTAGAAAAACACCCAAGAGAATTCCTTAATAGGATTAAAGAAATAATAGCTTTAAAGAATCTCTCTGTCTAGAGAAAAATTGCTATCTTCAAAGTCTAACTTAGAGAACTAGTTAAGGAAATTTTCCACTAAATAATAAATAATACATATGTAAACCTTAGAATAGTCATTCAGATAGCAGTAATTGGGAAGAAGAATATAAAGCTATAACTCACTGACTTATCCAAAAATATATAAAAAATAAAATCTATTATAAGGTCTAAGAATTTATTATAGAGATAAAGATGAATCTTAGAGAATTATCTAGAGCATTCTTTATTAGAATCTAAAAAAGAATACATATAGCTAGGTTCAATACTACTAATCAAAAAATTATAGGTTCAATGATCTTCTTAAATAGAATTTTTTCAAACATTACCTAATAGATCTGTATTCTAGATATCAGAAAATCTGAAGAACAAGTAGACATAGCTTAAGAATTTTTGATATTAAACAAAAAACTACTAAAAGTGATCACAATAAGAAAGATAACAAGGAATATATCTTAGTTAAAATCTTATAAGAATTACTTCAAGAATATAGAAAACCAAAAGAAGAAAAACTAGTTAAGGAGTAGAAGAAAGAGAGAAATAAAATCTAAAACCTCAACTCTAAGTTAGACTAATTAATTGAACTAATAAAAAACTTATTACATATAAAGATCAGAGTTATCTATAAGACAATAAGGTTATATACTACAAAGAAACCAAGACTACTCACTTAGAGATAATAGGAGCTATTAGCTATAAGAAGAAAGAAGATATCTACTCTAAGATAGAGCTCAAGTCTAATACTTCTATTGTGATTAGTTCAAACACTATACTATAGATTGTAACAGTAGAAGAAGTAATCAAAGGGACTTAGAGCTATTAAATTAAAAGAATATAGTCTAGTATAAGAAGACTGAAGCTAACCCTATTGAAGACTTTGAGGAGAAAAGCAATAGCAAAGACTATAGTGATCTAGATCTATATTCAACTATGGTAATCTCTAAGAAGATAGTATATCCTGCTAAAAAAAAGAAAGAGATCTGCAGGAAGGCCTTCCAGAAGTATAGTCAGAAGAACTATCTAAGAGAAAGATAAAGAAGATAAAGAAGGATAGGTTGAAATATCTCTCTGGTCTCTTATATATTTTGTCTTCAAAACAAACAAACTACTACTAAAGAATAAAGAAATAGAGTAAGAAGAATAAGAGTCAATTGTTCTAAAGTCTAAGAAGAAGTATATTCTAAGAACTATATATAGAGATATCTATAATATAGTCTAGTAAAAAGATTCAAGAAGCTAAGATAGAAGTCTCTCTTCTATAGTTTTTATAACTAATATCTGCTAGAGTTTACAATAAACTATAAGAACCATCAGGTCCAGTACTGACCAAGTCTCAATCCTATAACAAAAACCAGTACCAACTACCATTTAGGCTATAGAAAGATATATATATTAGTATATATCTATATGAAGATATTGAAAGACAGAAGGTAAAAATACTTATTGATACTAGAGCAGCTATCTGTTTCATTACTAAATAATTTCTAGACATCCTTCAGTAACCTATTGATAGACCATCTAACCTCAGTATCAGAGTAGCAGATAGAGCCCAAACTCAACTCCTTGGAAAAGTATAAAACATCACTATCTCTCTTAAACACATTCAGTTCTCTATTCTAAAAGTTATTATCACTGAAGCTATTATCTATAATATAATCCTTGGTACTAACTGGATGAAGGAAATAAATGTAATTATTGATATTGATCAATAGATGCTCAAATTTGACTATAGAGAAAAGAAGTACAGAATCAAGATAACTAGCTATGAGTAATCAAATAAAAAGAAGAAAGTTACTATAGAAAGAGTATATTAGTAGTGAAGATTCTACTATAGAGAAAGAAGAAGAATCTGAAGATAAAAATGATTCCAAACTTGATCCATTAATCAATCTAGTATATGACAGGCCAGAAGACAATATATGAGTAAAAGACACTATCTCCATTATAATCAGAGTCATTATAGGATAAGCCAGAGGATATCTCATCTATTTCAAAAGATACAAGTGCTCTAAACATTCCTTCAAGATCATTGAAATAAGGAATTCACCTTGTACAGTCTGCAGATAAAAAAAAAAAACTACTCTCTAAAAATATTTATAACTGAAGCTGCAGAAGTATTAGTAATTTGAAAACAAGAAATATCTGATAAAAAAACTCCTGAACAAGAAGTCTCTAAACAGGAGGAACTTTCTAAACTTATTTCTCTAGAATAACTCTTATTATATTATACTAGAAGATGATAATTTTTAGAATACTGAAGAAGAACCAAGTAAAGTTACTATTATCTCAAGATAAGATATAAACTAAGAAAGTATCTTTTAGCTAGGAAGATGCTAGTATTAGGTGGTCTTTTACTCTTACTGAGACTATTGCTATATATCAGTACTATTTATTAGACCAATAAGAGAGACAAAGATACTTCAAACCAGTATCTCTAGTAATTATTATATAGATAACTATATACCAAGAAATAACCACTACATTGACAAAATGAGTTTAATTTTTTTTTTTTTTTTTTTTTTTATAGTCACTTAGACTTCCACTTTATTACCAATTACTATCCAATTTATGTTACATTAATACAAAGGTATGGACATATCCTTCACCCAATTCTCTCCCTCTCCTCTACTCTCTTTCTCTCTCTAGAGAGCTATCAACCTCTCTGTGACCCCAACCCTCCCTCTACTCTTCTTATAAATATATTTCACAAGCCTCCTACTGATTTTCCCTCCAGATCCCCACCCCTGCTACCAACTATTCAGAATGTCCAGCAATAATCACTCTTATCATGCAATCTGTACCCCAATCTCTAAGTATTGATTATCCTCAAATATAAAGAGCCAATGTCTGGCTAGCTCAACTCAAATGACCAGGGCCTACCCCAAAGTCAATCACTCATCTTCAACTCCACCCACCAGCCTCTGCCAGAGATCATCTCACCTCCCACCCTCCACTCTCTCCAGAGGTCTCAACTCTAGCTAGTCTATAATAACTCTCCAGAAATCTTCCAGAATATTACACTCTCCTAGCTAATGCTCAGAGGTCTGTACTATGCCATACATCTGCCCAATATTAAGACACTCCTCACACTCCAAAGTACCTTCTTTTACTAAGTGTCCCAATCAATAATTCAACATTATATTATACCTCAGTAGCTACTACCATACCATCAAGAACTTGGAGGAGAGCCATCATACCACCTGCTTACATTAAGGCCAGACACTATTCTAGTCCCACTCTTCATCAATTCCTACCCTCTGCCATGCCTCTAGCCACAAATCCCTCTCATACTCTTGTGGACATTCTATTTTATCTTCTAGCTGAAAATTCTTCACTGGTGTACCCCCCAACAGTAGGTGATCTTATTGCCACATCCATGGTCTCCATTTCTCCTCTCCCTCATCACTCCTCTACTGGAGACCAATACAGTGGGCACCATCCACCACTCTCCACCAGAATTCTCTATAACACATCTCTCTACTCTCTTTAAGAGCCACCAGAGATAGCAGATCACAAGTCATGCCTCAGAGAGAGCACCAAGCCTCCCACACCCTCTGCAAAAGGGGCACTCACTCTTATCCCTATAGTTTACTTGCTTGCTTCAGCCACCATAGTACAGATACTTAGTGAAGTCCACCAGGTCTAGCCCACCTCTGTCTACTGGCAACATCAATATCTTCTAGTAAATCTAGCTCCTCCACTCTGCCCAGATCTATGACCTGACCAATTTTAATAGTCTCTTGACCATCTATGTCAGAAAGTCCAAATGATACCCCACATATCATAGCTTCAGTATCTAGTATACATTCAGCACCATCACTCTCCCTATCAGGGAGATATAACAGCCTCCCCACCTCAAAAGAACATCTCTCCATACTAGTAGCTGCTGTTCCCACCAGCTATTAGGTAGTAGGGAACTATATACTAAAAAATAGATCTTTAAGTAATATACTGCTTTACCAGCTAGGACCACTGTTCTGATCACATTACCACTAACTATTCCTCTATCTAGGACCAGGATCTCACACTTATACTAATTGAGTCTAGTACCTGAACATCCCTCATATCATTCCACTATACTCTTCAGTACTGCTACATCCTCTACAGAGTCCAGCCTAATCACTATATTATTAGCAAAGCCAAAATATTAAAACCCCCAACTCTGCACTATATCCTGTCCAACAAAGACTCTAATGAGAGGGTATACAGAATCAGTAATAATGGATATCCTTGCAGCATTCCTCTGCCCAGGGAGAAAAACTCTCTCCTATGTCTATTTACTATAATAACTGCCCTACTCTTCTCTAACAGACCAATCAATGACCTTTTAAACTCTGGGGGGACTCTTATTTACTTCAATATCCCCTCCAGCCATATATATCAAACTCAGTTATATACCTTCTCTTGATCCAGAAAAACTAGTCAACTATTGACCCTAACTACACAAGTACTCTCAATAATACCATAAACTTATACTGTTCTATCTTAAATTAAATGACTACTGACAAAGCCCCTCTGCTCAGTCTCTAGTATCTGCTGAGTCACTCCTTACAGCCTGGCCATCAAAATCTTTATCACTAACTTGCAATCTATATTCAAAAGTATGATCAGCCTCTAGTTCTTTCAATCCTCTCTTCTTCTCTTATTCTTATACAATAGAGCTACAAGTTCCAAGCACTGTCTCCCAATCTATATCCCTGAGCTAATGACCTCATCATACATCTATACTAACTCCTCCAATACAACCTTAACTCCAGCCATCTTTTTCCAAAAATCTCAAGAAAACCCATCCTCCCCAGAAGCTGTCTCTATACTCATCATTGCCAGTATCTAGCACACCTCCTCTCCTTGCACCAGGGCTTCCAGATTGCCCAAGCCTACAGCCAGGTCTGGGTGTCAATTCTCTAACTACCATTCAATGCCTAGAGCATCTTCTCCACCCTCCTCCTTACTCCATAGCTGCCTCCAGTAAGACCACAGTAGGCCCAGGATCTCTGGTGTCTTATTCACCATATCTCCTGCCTCATCCAATACTCCTTCCCACTGCTTTCTCATCCTTCTTACCTATAGTAGCCTTGATAAAAATTTAGTAGACCACTCCCTCTCCTCTAAGCCCTGCCACCTTAACTGAGCTATCAACCTCTATATCTGCAATTCCTCCTCCTGTCTAAGCAGCTCCTTCAGTTCATCTACCTCCTGCTAGATCCTCTAGATCCTCTAGTCCCTATTCTCACAGTCTGCCAAAGACCCAGCCCACCTCTCCAGTAATTTCTCCAACCTCTATAAAGCTCACCTAATATACCACCTCTACTGAGCTCTCCTCTCTCTCCCAGCCTCACCTCAGTACTGCTGTATATCCAATTTCAGTCACTACTAATGATCTCTGATCTCCAACCCCTGCATCCTCCAGCTAACAATCTTAGTACTAATATCTACTATCCATTCTTTCTATAAGGTATTATCTCCCAGCAGTGAGGTATTCAGATACCAATGTTCAGATCTGTCTCCATTACCCCCAAACCTCTCTCTACCCAGCAAACTCCAGTAGTCTGACCAAGGACACCAGATTGTCTCAATCACACTCCAGACATCTGCACCCCAGTACTTAGCTATCAACACCCAGTCTATTCTTAATTCCAGCCCTACCACTCAGTATATATAGACTCTATGATCTGTCCACCCCAGTTACCCTGCATCCACTAAAGAACTCAGTCTCTCAATCTTCTCCCAATCTTCCATTCTACCACTCCTGCCTACTATTTCCCTTTCTCTATCAGTCCTGTCTATCCTACCATCACATATCATATTAAAGTCACCCCCCAAACAGTCAATCCCCATAGCTGCCAAAACACCAGCCTCTTACAATCCCCAGATCTAATTCACTCATTTCCCCTTTTCACCAGATAGTAGTAAGATCCAACAGTCAGGAGACTCCAACCTGGCCTCCTCCACACTCTCCATACTAATCTGCTCTCTCAATGTCTAATATCTCTAATATTCTCCTCCCTCTTCCTAATCAGAATACTCACCTAATCCTGTTATACCACTGTACCTCTCCATTCTCTCATCCAGTCTAGTAAGTCCAAGTCTATCTCAAAACCCACATTCTACAATAAGAAAAGATCTACATCCAGCCCCTTCAATCAACTAAAGATATTCTGATACCTCATTGTATCTCTCAGTCCATTGATATTCAAAGAGAAGATTCTAGTTATACTGTTTATATTGAATAATGTTTTTTGAGAAGAAGTGTCCACCCAATAATTCTATGCTCATCTCATCATCTGCAAGATCCAAGTTCCTCTCTGCTATAAGCTCATCTATCTCTCCTTGCTGAGCATCCAGTGCTATCAAGATCTCCTAACAATCCACCCCATCTATAGCCTCCATCTCTGACCTATACTTCTTGTACACTATCTGCTACTTTTTCAGCCCCTTTCTTAGATCCTATATATAAGCAGCTTGATCATTCACAATTGTCCTAAGTACTGTCTCTTTATCTCATTTACTTGATAAGCCTCAGCCTCTAGCAATGCTGCCATTATCCTATCTAAGATTTTCCTTAATATCTTCTCACTATATAGAATCTCACTCCAGTGCTACTCACTTAGTACTCAAAAGTTCTCTCTCTTCAGCTCCTTAGCTGTCACATTCTGAAGCATTTTCCACAGCCACTTCTTATCCACAGCTTCCTCAACTCTCTGGGCCACCCTCTTCACTCTCTCTACCTGCCCTCTCTTGATATTCCTTCTCACTAACTTATCTCAATCCTCCTCCAGTACATTCTGCAGTTCATCCTCACCAGCAGCCCTGTCTGGTACTCTATACTGAGGGTGCTCCCCCTCAACCATCTTGGTATCTTCTACAACCATACTTAACCCAGAGCCACCTCTCTCTCTCTGAGTCACCTCTGGAGCCACTCTTTTCTCCTCCACCCAGGCACTTACTTGCAATCCAGCATCTTCAGCTACAGTTCCCCCTGCCACCCCTCCTCCCAACTTTGCCAGTAGATCCTTCTGAATCCACCTCTCCTATACCTACTCTCAGGTTGTCTGATCTCACTACACCTTCTTGCTATTGATAATCTTTATAACTATCTTAGTCTCATACTCCTTCCAGACCAATCTTCTCCTCTCTACTACTCCAGCCAGATCCTCCAATATCTCCAGCAAGTCCTCTTCATCCTCTAGTGATTCTTTCACTCATGAGACCTTGTACTCTACAGGTTCTCACTTAAGAACTGCCAGCTAGTTCCTTGCCTTCTCCATATTCTCCTTGTCTGCCAGTTGTACTCTGATGTCCACATCACCAGTCCTGAAGTCAGTACCTTCTCAGACCCTAAACCCAATATCTATAATCTCCCCATACCTCTTGACAGCCTCTATAATCAACTCTCTGACCATTTCCTTTAATACTGTAGAGATATCCAGTACTGTCAGCTATACTACTTGGGAATCCCAATGTAAGCACTAGGTCATGGGGATTACTACCCCCCCCCCCACTATCACTCTCTTCTCCATTGTCTCCAACAGTACTTCCTCCTTCTTAAAGTTAATCTCCACCTCTTCCAGTCTCTTCAAAAACTTCACTGAAATAGCCCCCTTCACCTCCTGAGCCAGAAGCCTCAGAATTATCCTCACTATTACTGCCAAGCCTCAGAAATACAATATAATAGCAAATTCTGACCTTGATTATTTGAGTAATAGTACTGTCACCAGTTCTGTCATACTATCTGTCAGATCTCTGAGCCTAATACCAACCCCCTGTCTAGATCTACTATCAATTATCATATCTGGATTTTTTTTCAGATTAGTAGTCCCCTCACTATCAGCAGTTTCACTCTCTCCAGCCACTACTCTCCCAGCCCTACTACCCTCACTACCATAGGCCACTCTCCCAGAACCTATAGCTCTTGCCATCTCCTTGCTCCTCCTCAGCCAGTCCTCCAGTCCAGTCATCATCATTGGTCAACCTTTCTCTACTTTATCTGTAAAGCTCATCCTCCCTATCTTCTGTCCCCCAGTACTGCCTCCTCCCCTTCCATGTCCTTCAGCCAGCAAGCCCCTCATGCTTTCTCCCAAGTCATGACTCCTCCCCACATGCTACCAGTCAAATGCAATAGTGCTATCCTGCCTAGTATATACCTCAGAATACTCAACAGTTACTATGTTGCTAGTATCTTCTCTCCAAAAATGAAGTCATGAGTATTGCTAGAAGATTATATAACTCAAATGTTACTTAAGAAAGGGTGTCAACAAAATGAGTTTATAGAAGAGATCATTATATCTATATAGAGGTATAACTATTAACTACACTTCTCTCTATCTATAATAGAGAAGATTATCAATTTCTAAGACAGTAAGAAGTTTATAACTGAAAACAATACTTTTAAGTAATAGAATACTGCTTTTATAGAAAACATCTAAGCTGCTAAATCTACCAATATGAGAGGATACACCTTAGCTAAGATATCATAGTATATATACTCAAGAGAGGAGATAATATAATTAAGATTAGAAGAAACTAAGCCAAGAAATCCATAAAAAGAATTCTTAAGATCTATGACCTAAAAGATGATATTCTTGCTCTCATTGGATATACAACTTACCAAGAATGAATAAAGGATGCCATCAACTTTATAAAAGCCCCAGACTTTACTTGAAGAAGAGGAATTAACTATTTCCAAGACTCCTTTACTGAAGTCAGATAGCCATATCTTAATATTAGAGTATAGAGACTTACAACTATAGAAGCCTCATTCCAAGGACAGCCTGCTCTCAGTAAAGATATTGCATAGTATGTTCTGAAGTCAGACTCTCAATAAAGGTCCACAAGGAAGATATAGACTATAATCTTTACAACCTCTAAGATAATACTATTAGCTCTAGAAGTACAGTACTCCTTGATATAGAAATTACTATATAGTTATCCTAAGGAACCTATGTTCAACTAACCTCAAAATCTAGACTTACAAAATAAGAAATTACTACAGAAAGAGTAATAATAGATCTAGAATATATAGGCAAAATCAAGGTTATCTTGAAAAACAGCAATACTGAATAAATTTGAATCTATAGAGAAGAGAAGATTTCTCTAGCAGTTTTTATAAAGATTGAAATATCTCAACTTCAAAAAGTTTCTGAACTGATCCAAGATATGAGACAGACTGAAGGATTTAGAAACTCAGATAAGAAGAAAGTATATCTTATTTAAGTCAATTACTTTAAGAAGAATATATCTCAATAAGTATAGTATCAATTAGTAAAACTTCTCAAGAACCTTATTCTGGAGTCAGAAGAGCACACTATTTTTGAAATATTTATACTACCAGTTCTCAGAAACTTATTCTTTAAACTAAATGAAGATCTCAAAAATCTTGATATAGAAGAATATACAATTCTTGACAAGATGAATTATATATACTTTCAAGTAACCAACTAAAGCTGGGACATCTTATTCTGCTAAAAAGAATCATTATAGGCCATCTGGTACCCTATTTTAATTAGATATATAGAGAAGTTTATAAACTAAACTTATTAGAAAATAGCAAAAGGTCTTAGAAGAAAGGAAAGACCTTTCTGTCATCTAGAAGAAAGTAAAGTCTTTTATTAATATTAGAGAATAATTGACCCCTTAGCAATAGCAGCAACTAGTAGAACTCTTTTATAAATATCAGGATATCTTTACTATAGACTATAGTAATCTACCATATAACCTATTATATCACTACAATATAAATACAGAAAATGCAATACTCATCCAGTAGAAGCCTTATAGAATACCCCATCATCTAAAGATATTTGAGATGGAATACATTTAGAAACTCTTAGACAATAGAGTTATCTGATCCTCTACCAGTCTCTAGAAAAGCTCTATACTTATTATACTCAAGAAAAGAAGATGAATACTCTATATAAATTACAGGAAGCTCAACTTAGTGATAGAAAAAGATACCTACTCTTTCTCTAATATTGATAATCTCCTAAACTAATTATAAGATATCAGATACTTCAGCAGTAGAGATCTTTTTGCAGAATTCTAAAAGATTTTGATAGACTCTAAGGATATTTAGAAAACAGTTTTTCTTATCTTAGACAAATTATTTAAATATCTCCAAATATTCATTAGACTTTATAATATATTTCCAATCTTCTAGAGAATGATAAACTCAGTCTATATTTTACTGATCTACTACTGTCTGATTATATACATAGATGATTATAATATCTATTTAGCAAACTTTAAAGAATACCTATACTATCTAAAAGAATTCTTCTAGCTCAACTATAAGAACTATCTGAGACTCAATATTAAAAAATATTACTTTAGAAAACAAAAACTCAAATTTCTTAAATTTATAGTTTTTAATGAAAAAATTCTGTTAGATCTAAAAAAAAACTGAGAAATTAACAACTGGTTAGTATCTAAGACTCTAAGGGAAATATTATTATTTTTGATACTAGTATCTTACTATAGAAGATTTATTAAAAAACTTTACTTAAATTACTACTCTAATTTAAAAAAAAAATATCCTACAAATAGACAGAACTACAATAACTAACCTTCAGAGAACTCAAGCACTATATAATTACAGCACCAGTTCTTATATAATTCAATTTACAGAAGCTATTCATCTTATATATAGATATCTCTAAAGATGGCCTCAGAGTAGTTTTAGTCTAAGAAGGATCTAACTAACAATACTATATGATAGTTTATATAAGCTGAGCTACCAACTAGTAGCAAGCCAACTATAGTAATACTAAATTAGAATATCTTATAGTTATATAGATAATCACTCTATTTAAGTACTACCTTATCAGAAAAAGATTTACTCTGATAGCTGACTATACTACTCTCAAATAGCTATTTAACTATAAGAAACTTATCTGAATTCTTGTCTACTAGATTCTTATCTTATAGAATTATAAAATCACTATTATCTACAAAGTAGAGAAAGTTTACAATAATGTAATATACTTTTCTACTAACTCTAATAAACCAAAAAAGGATATATCAAGAAACTATACTCTAAAGAAATTTCTTATAAACTAAAGTATAAAAAGACCTTATCTGATAAAAATATCTAAAAGCTAACTAAAGATAGACAAATATAGAAAAAAGCTATGAACAATATACTAATACTAGTTTAATCTTAAAATATAAGCTAGAAATATATATAAGAAATATAATACCTACCAGAAGTTCTTATCAACATACTGTCTGTCTAAATTTTATCAGTAAAACTCATTCTCTCTAACCCCATCTCACCTCCTTCAGATCTCCCACTCTCCCTCTACTCTATCTCTACTCTCACAAGAGTCTAAGAGGGTCACACTCACATTATAACCCCTTTCTATATACTATTAGTTAAATACACTAGGGTTACCTTACCTAGTATACTCTTCTGAGCTCAGAGTCAATAATATATTGCTATTGCTTTTCTTTAAAAAACTGTAAAAAATAAGTTGAGAATTTGGTATATATGTAATCTAAGCAATAGCTAAGAAAGACTCATTACTCAGTATATAACACCTGATCCTAGATAATGTAGAACTAGAGAAGAAAGTTAGACCTTGCTATATTAGACTATTTGAAATCTTAGAGAAATATAGTCTTATTATATAAAAGTTGGATTTTTTAATAACTCTAGGAAGAATCTATCCAATATTTCATATATTTTAACTTTAGTTATATATACTAAATATCTTTGAAAAAAAGAATTATACTATTTTAAGATTTAATTATCTTTAACCAAGAACTGAAATACAAAGTTAATTATATCTTAGATCACAAGGATTGATAATTCAGATGAGCTGCCAAGCTCATCTAATACTATCTGATAAAATAGAAAAAGTATCTTAAATATAATACTATCTGAAAAAAGAAAGATATTCTTCTGCTAAATATAGAAGAAGTAATAATCTAATATAAATATATAGTATAATAGAAATTTTATTAGAATTTCCAAAGAGCAGTTAAGATAAGTATAAATATATATTCTCAAATATTATATAAATAATTTCTAATAATATAAATAATCAGTAATAATACTAAGAGCAAATTAAGAACAATATTGCTACAATCATCTTTATAACTATCAAATACTAATAGATCTCTACTAAACTACTCTCTATATATTAATATATAAATCTCTAAAAGCTCTAATCTAAATAAAGCTCAACAATAACTTGAAAGAATCCAATATTTCTAAGCCTTCTACTACTAATAAGAAATAAAAAAATATTATAAAATAGAATAAATTATCTACCAATAAGTTACCCTCAGTAAAGCTAAATAACTATCTTATATTTTTATTAATAACTATATTTTATCATCACTAAAAGACTATATATTCTTTTTATATATATATATAACCCTAAGTCCTTGACTACTTTTGTAAAATATCTTCTAAAAATATTATTAATCTAACTAATAAGTATTAGAGTGACATTATCTTTCAAGTAGTCTAGTATATAGCTTTTCAGTTTGATAAATATCTGAAGTTTAGTATAGAATTAAATGAGTAGGTTCTGATATAGAAAAAAAGAATATAATGGTTCATTATATAGTATAAGTTACTAGAAATTATAATAAAATTTTAATAGAAATATCAACTGAAGTTTCAATAGAACTTACTATAGAATTTTCAATATAGTTATATATTATATATAGTATAACTCTATATAAATATACCCAGTATATCATATTTGGCCATAGTTTTAAATCTGTATAAATATCCTCTATATTAAGTATATTATAATCTCAGCTCTACTTTTTCCTTAAGAATAAAGAAGTATTTTTATTAAAAACCTATAGATCTGACTTTTTAATGATTCTGAGCCTAATAAACTTAAAATATAAGTATAGTATCTCTCTTCAGTACAAGAATCTAAAAGTGATACTTGGACTTAGTGCTCCGAATGAGTCAATTCGAATCAAATCCGGATTTGATTCATCACATGACAGTTTGATCCGAATCTCAAATCTGAAGCCATCCGAATCAACTTGGATTAATCCAAATCACCCCATCCGAATCGCCCCATCCGAATCACCCATCCGAACCACCCCAATCCGAATCACTCAATCCGAATCACTCAATCCGAATCACTCAATCCAAATCACTCAATCCGAATCACTCAATCCGAATCCTCCAATTCAAATCCTCCAATTCGAATCCTCCAATTCGAATCCTCCAATCCAAATCTGAATCCGAATCCTTCAACTGAATCCTCCAATCCAAATCCTCTACATGACTCATATGCTGGATGCATCCACAACACAATACACACACAATACACACACATGCACATGCAAACATGCAAACACACATGTCGACAGATCAGTCTTCAACAGTTCACAGTACCAATGATGCTTCAAGTCAAACATCCCTAATAGCTCCACACCTTCCACACAATCCTTGCTCTGAAATCTGGCAACATTATGCTAAGATAGGAGATGATGTTGTTTGTAATTATTGCAGGTAAAAAATTAAGATGCACCTATTGACTCATTTGACACACACATGATATTGTTTCATCTACCCCCATAAACTGCACCAGCCAGAAGTTCAAAATGCTTGGTGGTACGATCTCGAACATGAATCGACACATAAAAGACAAGCACTCTGACAAAATCAAAAAGAACATGGAGACAAATAAAATCGACATCCAAGCTGTGGTGGGTACATTTATCTGATTGCCCAACTATTTCTGTACCAACAATGCCGTTTAATCAAAAATATTTAGCCATACTCTTCGACAGAATTTCGAAATCGGCTCATTCACTGGATTGTGTGCACAGACCAGCCATTCACAACCATCGAGAGTGATCAATTGCATAGCATCTTTGGCCTCCTCAAGCATGATTTATATTTGCCAAGTGCCGATACTATTCGCAAAGATGTCCTGGAGGCCTATAGGAAGGAGTACGACAATCTCTGCCAGACACTTCAGGTAAAATAAAGGCAGTACTGTAACCTTTGCAAGCTGAATTATATAAAAGAGCTCACCAAATTAACCTTACATTCAATAAGCAGAATTCGGTAGACAAAATTTCGTTTACGATTGACACATAGACATCCCCCAATGCAATTTCATTTCTGGACATTACCGGTCATTAGATTGACCTCGATTGGCAGCTTAAATCTCTCACCCTTGACTTCGTCAAACTTGCTGGCCCTCATTCTGGAGACAACATCACAGATGCTTTTATTAGTTGTATCCGGGAGCTTGGGATCACAACCTAGGTAAAAAAAAGGGGGACTTGCCATCAGGTTGGCGTTTTAAGGGAGGTTCTTAAACAAAACAGATTTTGTTGGTTATTTATTTTCGCATAATTCACCAACCGAATATTTCAAGTACAGATTTTGGCCATTACGACGGACAATGCCACAAACAACTCAACATTTTTCCGAGTTTTAGCAGCCAGCCTCAAACAGGAAAACATGGCCTTTGGTGCAGAAAGCTGCCGTGTGCGATGCCAGGCCCACGTACTGAACCTCGCTATTCAGGACTATCTTACGCACGTAGACAAAACATCCGAGAGAGGAGGGGCTCTGAGTATAATTTCCAAGCTGTGCAAACTGGTTGTGTCGGTCCAATCATCCCCACAATGATGAGACAAATTCGCTGTGCAGTGTAGGGCAATCAGTTTAGCCCCGAAAGAGCTTATATTGGACGTCTGTACATGTTGGAACTCAACATTTGCAAAGATCCAGCATGCGCTGGAGTTTGCTGTGGTATGCATCCTTTTTCTTTGGTCAGCTGAAGCAACTGTTTCGGATGATGGAAGATTTATTTAAAAGAAAAAA
>RBNI01001142.1:0-24144 GCA_003990745.1 Jimgerdemannia flammicorona | reverse complement strand
AAAAAAAAAAAAAAAAAAAAAAAAAAAAAAAAAAAAAAAAAAAAAAAAAAAAAAAAAAAAAAAGGTAGTAGAAGAGAGCTCAAGGGCGCAAGAGGCAGAGAGAGTTGCTAGCAAGCATGGATGAAGGGGCTAAGATGAAGGCTGGGGGTCCTGAGAAGTCTGGGGGAGTAGAGGTAAGTGTCTGGGCTAGTAAGAGCAGAGGGGATAGAGTGGAGGGCCTGGAAGGGGCTGGGAAGGCACCACTTAAGGATCTATTTGCTGATGGTACTTTTGAGGTCTGGGACCCAGTTGTGGAGGATACTCTCCCTCTGATCAGGTGGGGGCCCAGCTGCAAGGGGTCAGGTAGCAGAGGACAAGCTGATATAGAGTGCTCAGTGGGTACACTTTGAGGTGCCTGATGTGGTGAAGGGTGGACAGGTAGTGGCTGTTGGTGAGGATGAGCTGGTGGATGTCCCTGAGGAGAGATGGAATGAGACTGCCAGTGTAGGGGCTGATACCACAATACTGGATATGGGAAGGCCAGAGACACCAGGAGGGAAGGAGGTGGGGAACCTGCTGTAGATGAGTAAGGTGATGGATAATCTCATAGCTGAGGAGTTGAGGGAAGTGAACCTGCAAGTGATGAGTGAGGAGTATTGGGCAGGGATTTTGCATGGAGAAGGAGTGATGGAGGCACTGAAGGTAGAGATTCTTGCAATATTCCTGGAGGAGGAAGGATATATGGTTGATAAGGTAAGGGAGGCAGAGCTGGCAGTTGTTGCTGGTGAGCAGGCTGCCTACTGTTGGGTGGAGTGGCATAGTTTGTAACTCTGGCAGGAGGTATGTCTGGAGTATTGTGAGGACTTCAAGGAAAAGGAGGATGGAGTGATAGCTGAACTTCTAGAAGGGTTGGTAGCACAGACAAACAAAAATCAAAAACTTAGCAAATAAAGAACAAAAGAAAATACTAATCTTCTAGAAAAATAGCAAAACTGAAAGCCAGCCTATTCTCCCTATACTACTGGTGGGAAATAAGATGTAAATATTTAAGAAGATTCCTTAGAGGAAATTCTCTAGTAGTAAATAATATCAAAATCACTTCTAGTATATGATATTAAATATATAACTCTATAATGTATGAATCTAATATATTAGGAAACTATATTATAAGTATGCTACTTTCTGAAAAAAAAAAACATTATTGGACTTTTGACTATCTAAATGATATAATATCACTAGACTAAATAAAAAGGCCTCAATGAGAATATCAAAAACTAAGAAGGAGAGAGTTGTAAGTATACAATCTTCAAGTTACTAAAACTATATATCACTCTCAGAACAAATTTAGAAATTATATATAAAATCATGAAGTTGAGTCAAACTGAAGTTACAGATCACAAAGCTGAGTCAACTCAAAGTCATAAAATATAAGATTTATACAAATAGAATCTTATCAATCAGAACTAAAAACATATGTATCAAATATATCATATATCAAAATAGAGAACCTCAATAAACTAGATAAATAACCACAACTCTCAAATATATACCCAGCCATAACTACTGAAATCTACAACTATATCTATACTGATATTTGGAATACTATTATCAATGAAGTTATAGCTTCTCTACTCCTCATAAATATCCATAGTTTAGTACTTCTCTATTTTGTAGAAGTCTGATAGAATGCTCTAAATATACTTAGTAAAGTCCACTAAATTAGATAAATCTCAAGCTACTACTAGGTCAGTTATCTCCTAGAAGATATAGTTAGCTACTATTATAATATAGATATTACTAAAATGTCTCAACATTAGAAACTCATTGCCTACAAATACTGAGAACTCTTTTATGAGTATAGTATCTTTATTTCTCACCTCTAAGTTACTACTACTGAAATGGTTACCACTCTGACCTATGGACAAATCAATGATATAATATAAGAACTCAATTACCAGTATATTAAATATACTTAAATAATAGATACACTCTTCTCACACCCCAATGACCATATCCTGCAAATGCTCTAAGTTAGATATACTATAAAGGATATCTATGATATAATCTAGTTTTATAATGATAAAGTAGAAGATAATGATATCTCTGATATCAACATGAGCTCTAGCCAAGGATCTCTGCTAGCTCTGATCACTCTATCAATTCTGCTAATGAATTTACAATAGTTTATAACTATATACAAGACCTTTTGAGATAATGACTATTAGTATGAATATCAATCTGCCTTCATACCTGATTACTTCAACTATAATAAAGAGACTAGAGAATATAACTTATATCTTTAGACAACTCTTAAGATAGAATCAATAATACTATTTCTCAAGTATGAGTGAAATGAATTATAGCTATTAGCTTACTTTAACTCTATAACTTATAGTACCATTACTTATTAAAAGTATACTGATAGTGAATCTAATGAAAGCAAAGATAATATATCTCTCTTTTGCTCACTAATATCATATATAGTATATGAAATAGATGATACTATTCTGTGGGACAGTGATATGGTTCTGATATATTATTATATAAATAGATAGAGAGATGTAATCCAAGAACTACTTTTTCTAGATAACTACTTTATCAGAAATAATATTATCAATAGTGATCTCATTGAAGAATATCCAAATAGTATTTAAATCTATAAATAGCTTAGCAATTATTAGTATAGTTAGATTAGCCTTATACTATATGACTGTATACTAACTTAATAGTCAGATGACCTCTTGATATATTAGTTCACACTTATACTATATGATTGTATTCTGACTTATCAAAGTACTAAGTATAATATTCATATTTAATATAGTTCAGATAGTACTTTATTAGTATAAATACCCACTCCCCCAGACCTTAGAAACTTAGATAAAAATACAGAAAAAATACAGACAAAAATAAGCCAAGAACACTTCTCTATATAAATATTTCTTTATATACTACTTCTAGTATTAGCAATATTATAAATAGTAAATAAATCTATTTAATAACTCATAAACTACTCTTAAATAAATCTATACTCCATTAAGTTCTACTTTTAATCAGATCTCAAAATTTCCTAATTGGGTATTATCTGTAATAATATAAATTCAACTAAGCTAGTTTTAGTTTTTTGAACTTCCTGAAATATAGAAAATTCTAAACATTCAGAACTAGTCTAAAAAAGAACTTTGATTAAGATATCAACCTAATCTTAAAATTAATAAGTATAGAGAATATACTTTATATAAAATTGATCTTAATTTTAAGAAAACAGTCTTCTAGAATATTTAGAACTTTTAGAAAACTCTTTCAGAATAATATATATAATAGTATTCTAATGAAGTAACTCTCTTATAAGAATAGTCTTTTATAATTTATATAGACTACTATATTCTTAGATATATCTATACTCAATCAATACTGATCTATAGATAAGCATGATAAATAGAAATTATTATCTTCTTTAATATAGAAATCAAGTATATTTTAAACCAAACTAACTGAGTAATTAATAGTTTTTTTAATATATATATATATAAGATAAAATTATCTTTATAATTAAGATAATTGGTAATCTTATTCAACTAATCTCTAATAAACCTCTTTTAACCTATCTTTTATCTATAGATAATTAGAGTATTGTGGAGAATTACTTAGAGATTTAGTATATATATATACTAATAAGTATTCAGTATAAGGAAGTACTTACTTAAAGTAGTTATAGTAATAATACTCTTTTTTTAATAATTGCAATTATAAAAAACTTATTCTTTGTTTGTACACAGACTGATTTTGCCTTGGAATTTAAGTTCAATAAGAGGTTTTCTTAAGTCTTTGGATTTATATACTAGTTTTTAATTTTAATAAAAGTTAACAGTTTAGTCAAAAATACTAAAGTCACTTAGGTATCATTATTAGAACTCAGGAGAATGTGTGTATGGAAGGAAAACTTAATTCTTGTATCAAAGACTAAACTAAAATTACTTTATTTCAGATAGGAATATTGGGAGTATTTATATAAGTTGGCTAAATAATAGTTTGTAATTTCTAACTAAGTATGAGTGACTAATTTGGTAACTATGGATGACCTTTGTGGTCAGGATCTTTGTGATCAGGACAACTAAATAAGTTGTTAAGTAATATATCAGCTGCTGCAGCGGTTGCTGCGGCGCCGATTCGGGGGTAAGCTGAACATCGTTTATCTGCATCGTTCGCGTCTCGTTCGTTCGCTCGTCATCGGTGATCGCTCGTCGTCGCTCGTCGCCTCCCATCTGTTCACTCGTTCTACGTTCTATTACATGATCGCCCACTACTGGATTTCCTCCAGTACTGCTAAGACCCTGAGACTGAGGTACCTGAATCAATAAAGAGGATGGTCAAGATGTTTACCTACCAGAATTAATAAGCCACCCATGCTCAGTTCCAAGGACTTTTAAACTTTGCTGAATATAGTCTAAGTCAATAACTCAAAGTCAATCTCCGCGCTAAGCTCTTACTGAGGGCCAAAATGCTACCACCCGACACCATGATCATCAACACCGGATCCACCGTCGGTTCCACCGTCCCAACCAAGAACAATTCCACCATATTATTTAACATCGATGAAAGTATGACCAGCTCTTCATCGTGATAGCGATTATACAGGGAAATTCTATGCATTCATCGTCATTTTCGGCTTTCCTTATTTTTGTGCAGGTATTCACTCTACAGAGCAGGTCCATTACTTCAAGGGTGACGCCGTCATATCCGACGACTTTTATTTCGAAATATTCCTCGATCGCGAACATATGCCAAGGTGTGGCTTTAGATTGAAATGACTTTTCAGCACTCGTCCGATTGCTCTGCTGGACACCTCACCTCACCCCGACCCACTTCTTTCTTTAAAGCTCCGTTTGGCTAGGATATGTTAATGAAAAATGGTCCAGTTCAGGTAAAAGTAATGCCGGTTTTTTATGCCACGTTCTGCTTAACTGTCAGAAACGTTTACACATCCATTGACAAACTTATTGTAGATTTTGATGCTACCGCTGCGACATGGAGCTGGGAACCCATGACAGGGTTTTTAAAGTACGAGGGGTTGCTTTATGCACACGATCCAAGCTCAACGAACATTGATATCACCATTGGATTTGGCGTGAAAAAATTTAAAGACGACGGAGAAGATTGCTGGTCTGTTTTTTACATGAAAGGCGATGGCAAAGGCAAAGGCAAGTGAAGTGATTAAAAGATCACATAAATCCACAACGCTATGTCCAATATAGCGCCCTAAATTTGGTTCTTGCACCTAATAGAGTTTGTGAGAAGGGAACAGCTTCCGAAAGATCTATATCCTGCCATCCGCCTCATGCAGTCCAGTCCAACCCTTCGTATCAATTCCTCCACGCCCTTCTACCATCAAGGTAGTCCTTTTTCTTGCAGTCCACATCAAGCCCCCATCGAACATTCTCAATGCTCGCAGGATTACCGTTACGCGGCCTGTTTCAGTCCCAAGGATTGCGTTCTTTCGGTTTGGAGATTGCTCGAACCAGTCCCGGAACTTATCGAGCATATCTCCGTCCCTGAGTTCAAGGCAACCGCTCAGCGTTGTTCGCCGGAGGATCTTAAGAACATGTTTACTATTGCCATCTCAAATACCGATGGCGAAGAAAAACCTCAAATCGTCTTATCTCGCTACAACGCCAAGGGCGTGGACGGCCAGATCCTTTTCCTCAATTATGGCCGCGCAAACCGTCCTATCAAGCCGGAAACCATCGTCGGCAAAATCGATACTCTAGGCGATGGCAGCACTTTGCTGATCCTGGGAGCCGAGCGCCTCTTTCTCGTGAACATGAAAACGCGATCACTGCTACGTATCTTCGATGTCAAGGACTTGGACATTAGACCACCGATAGCCGCTCCAGAGGAGAAACGTTTCATGCGGACCATTGGGCTTGAGCATTTTATTTGGCACCACAACCTCGACCACCTGACGATGTGGCACGCGCCTACCGGTCGCCTGGAGCAAACTTTCCGCTTCACTCCTCAAGATGACTTGAAGGTTGACTACGATGTGAACCACGAATTTGTCGCATTCTATGATAACATAGCCTTGAGGATTTTCACCTCCCAGACCGGGATCGCCATCTGCGAAGTCAAGCGCGAAAGCTTGGGTGAGATGAAGGTCGTTGACATCAAATTTGTCAACGTGGATAATGCGCCTCGCTTCATAACGATTGATGGTGACGAAGAGAGATACCTATTGCGCATGTGGGATCCATTGACAGGCACGATGGTCAAAGAAATCTCGAACCCTCACACGCTCCAGGACGTATTGAGATATTCCTGGATCATCATCTATGACAGGGAATCGGAGTTCAAAGCCAAGGCAGTCTCACTTGTGACACCGCTCCTGGCCACCTTCACCCGGTTGATCATCAAGAATTCCTTACCGGCGGCACCTGCCTCAACCAGTTCGTTGAAGGAGCAGGACTTGAAGGAAAATTTGATCTTCCAGCGAAAGCCCGACCAACCGACAGAGAGAAAACTCGAAATAGTACAACTGTTCGAAGGCTCGCCATTCGACGTCAATATTACGTCTGAGGATAAATTAGGTAGAGTGAGTTGTTTACGATCTTTGTTCCACAAGGTTATAAATGGGATGCCAAATATCTAACCTACCCTGGTTGTAATGAATCTAGCTACCATGATTCTTGAGCCATGGAGTCGCTCTCCTCCGATATGCCACTGTGTGTCTGAAGATTGGTTCGTGTTTTTTGGGCTTCACACAGTGCAAGTCATCGACGCTGCTTCGACTACGCAGAAATACGCCATAAAATTAGGCTGGTGCCTTCCATCCAAGAAAGCAAAATTCACTAGCATCAAACTCAAGTCTGATGACAACGGGTCTCTTCAAGAGATTGTGATAGAGTATGATTACGGCGGAGAGACACATCGGGAGACTGTCAAGGTGCCAATGGAGCCTCCGATTTCGGTCAAGCATGCTTCTCGCTTCATTCAATTCGCTGGCGAGGATGATAAGGATGCCCGGGTCATCAAGATGTGTAGGAAAGTGTTGAAATTGGCGCCGAACGAGGTGAACGAGGTCGAATTTGAAACCAAGACCTCCATTCTTAGTCACATCGCTCTAGGTCCGTTAGAGGACGCCGGCACACTGGTTAGGAAAGCATTGGAAGACAACATCTACCGCCCCCGTTTTCACGATAATCTATGGACTTCTAGCACCCTGGTAGATATGTTAGACGATGGCAGATTCGAGATCGCAGTGAATATTGTAAAGTATTGCTTGAATGGCTTATCACCGGGAAACAAGGAGCTAGAACTTGGATATATCGCGATTGTCATGGCGGCGTTGCCGGTCATTGCCGAATCCAAACCCAACATGTCTATTCTGATCGCCCAATATGTATCAAACGTCGAGCTGAGTCGATTCCTTGGTGAGGGAAACATAGACGCTCGGAAGCGCCGCAACGATGTATTCGCGCGCGTGGAACAGCTCTACAGCGTGGTTCCATTTTTAAAATTGTGGGGGGACAAGCAGCTATTACTCCTCGAGTGGTGGCGTGCCAACGTCGTGAGACCGTATCGGGAATGGTGGGAGCTGTTACCTCTCGAGTGGTGGCATGAAGAGCGTCATCCTCACCCTGTTCGCCTGTGTGTGTCTCCTCTGTACGGCCTCAACCGTTATCCCGAATATGCCTCCTCTTGCAACCTCAGCCCGTTTGTTCAGCTCGCCTTCCGCCAATCGCCGGTATTCCACGAGCCAGCATTCAAAGCAGTTATTGATCATAAGTGGAATACGTTTGCGCGATATTACTACTTCGTCATCCTCATTCTCTACATCTCCTATGCTACTCTCTATCTGGTCGCTGTTAGTTTTCGCCCAAGCAAGCTGTCAGAACCCAGTATTAAATACACAATTCTAGTGCTCAGCGCTGTCTTTCTGGCCATCTTCGATATCCGTCAAATGAGGGTGCGATGGAATAGCCGGACCTACTGGTCATCCTTCTACCCTTGGATTGATCGCACTGCCTTCGTGCTGGTATTTGTTAGCACAATTCTCAGCTCACCGGATTACGATCAGGCGATCAATCTTCAAGCATGGACAGCGTTGACACTCTGGCTGTTTGTGGTGTTCAATTTTCGAGTTTTCCAAGGGTGAGTTTTAGGGTACACTACATTTGGTTTTTGACTGTACCAGTGGACCTGAAACTGTTGATTACTCATCATATTTTTCGCGCCTCAGCTTCGGCCTGTTTTTCACGGTTCTGGTTCAAATTCTGAGTAGCGTTGGCTGGCTGGTGTTCATCATGACAATGGTTATCTTCGCCTTCGCCCATGCGGCGTGGATTCTTGCCCAACTCCCAAACGCGCCCGATACAAACAACCCTTTCCTCAGCTTCGAGAATTCATTGAATGCATTTTGGCAATTTCTTTGTGGCGACTTTGCTTTAACTGACGCTTGGGATGCAGGGAATGCGAAGCGGTCGTTGAACATCATGAGGGTGCTCTTCACCTCCGTCAGCACGATTGTGTTACTGAATGTTTTAAGTAAGTTATGTGTTTTTATGTCTCATGCTACCCTGTTTTTTTTTTTTTTGAAGAAGAAGAAGAAGAAGAAGAGGAGGGAGGGAAGGAGTGTGCAATTATAGGACAGTAAACAAATGTCTCACTTTTATTCTATCATTTGTGCACAGTTGCCATCCTGAATAATGTATATACCGACTCTCAAGAAACGGCTAAAAAGACCTGGCTTCGTAACAGGGCTGAATTTATTGCCATGGTAGAGGTATTCATGTTGACGCCAGCACAACGACAGAATAGGCGAGTTTTTTTTTTTTTTTTTTTTTTTCCTGCTATCGCTCTCTTTGCCAGTTTGACGTTTCGAAGCATGGCTTTTCCTTATTTCGTCGTTTGACTGCGAAATACAGGAACTGGTTCCCAGCGGTGGTGTTTTACGAGGTGGTTCCCGATGATTTTGGAAAGTATGAGGAGGATGTGAAGAGCAAACATCCGTGGATAAAGAGCACAGGCCTACAGGACCACGGGAACTAGGGCAATCCACCGGTCAAATGGAATTCGATGAGCACAACGAAAGCGCTCGATTGTGCGAGGGATTTCGAGATTACGCTCATGGTATATAACAATAAAATATATATAGGCAGTAGAAGATGGATCACGCCATGTAACCTGTACTAGGCTGTGACGAATTCCAATCCATTCTGGCGAAGCAAAAACCATAGGACTAGTAATTTATTTTTTTCAAAAAAAAAAAAAAAAAAACCATGTTCCCAAAGCAACAAATCGCATGTTTTATGATGATATTAGAGATTAATCTATTCCTCCGCACGGTCATTCGGCATGCACAACTTATTTGTTTAGACGTCCTGTACCTGCGCCCATCGTACGATAGGCGTCTGGTAACTGCCTATCTCGTACGCTAAGCGTGCGGTAACTGCCTCGTATCTTATCGTACTGAATTTTAAGCCTGTACCTGAGAGATAATTCTAATTCAAGCTGGAGGTGATATGAACCACGATGCTTAATGTCCACACCCAAAATTCTTGTGAATTTCCCTTACATGTATTACCCTCTCCAACACCGGTATGCCAAAACCACCACATCTTACCCCAATCACAATTTTTTCTAAATTCACGAATTACACGGCGACTTCTGACCTCCTGATTCCAATATTTCGAGGGCCGTGGAGTGCCGTGTGTTGTCCAATATGACCCATTGCACGCATTGCAAACCGGAACCTATTTAGGATTCGCTGAATGCAGAGCGTTGTTTCTTTCTGTTGTCTGGCAAACCGTGAACGTTTTTTTGCTTGCGTCTCGGGAGCCGGCAGCACGTTTTCCACAAACCGTACGATGACGACCTTGCCATGAAAGTCTTTTCCCATATTGCTTTGTTTGTTGCCACGACCTCTCTTTTTAATGATCGTAACCGGCATGGTCGATGCCGCCGTGGCGGTATATGCCCGTATTGCATGAAAGTATTGGAAGAGGCCCGATGGAAATGCAACCATTTCTCTCAATTGGTAAGTGCAGGTATTTATTAATTGTATAAAAAATGAGAAAGGTGGAGCACGCTATTAGCGAGCACATGTGATTTTTTATTTTATTCATGATTTGACACGCACGCGATATAGCGATATGGCACAGGGATATGTGATATATAACTACAACTAATCATCGTCCTCTTCCTCCTCCTGTAAAGGATGTAATATATGGATCATGACTTGAGATCGGAAACCATAATTAAAAAAAAACAAAAAAGAGAAAAACAAATGGTACTCTACCACAAAAAGTTCACGGTCCTTAAGTTCACCTACGGTTTTTTTGTCGTCAAGTCGTGCTCCTTGTGGTTTTTCCTTCAAAACAAAAGAGGCTCCCTTACAGTGTTGCTAATAAAGAAATTCAGGTCAAACAATTGCTGAACGAAACCAGTGGATTAAACATGAACCCAGTAGATTAAACTTACGCGCTTACGGAGATCCGTCCAAACCGCGTTAATGGTGTCCCTCTTGTCATATCTGAGTGATACGGACCTCTTGTCCAATAGGGTGATTTTGATGTCAACTTCGTCTTGTGAGGCCACACTGATTTAAAGATCATATTTTAGAACAAACGTACATCATTCGGATGATCGCAGTATGCTAGTTTACTTTACAGGTTTTTTTGTTCGCCACGATGTGAATCGTCCCTGTCCATGTTCTACCAAACGAGTATGGTTTCAAGTAAAGTGGGGGGAGGGGCGCAAATTGACTGTCGTGCAAATTGACTGTCGACTGTCGTGTGCAAATTGACTGTCGTACAAATTGGACTAAGCCACCAAAGTATATATCACCGCAACGTCACACCTAACGGCTAAAAGATGTCCCTTTTTTTAAAAAAACTGTTACTTTTTCAAGGCGGTTTCAATCTATGCTGTTTACAAAAGACCTACAGGTCTGATTCGATTCGATTCGATTCGTTCATTTGGGAATACTACTCAGGGTGTTGCATTTTTTACGCTCAAATCTAAACCATACGATTAGCATCACAAATACGACAGTCACAAATACGACAGTCAACCCGAAAAGGGTTCAGGTCAACCAATTTGCACCCCCCTATTATAGGGGTTTCCGGCTGAATAAGCACAAAGTCACCAAATAATTCACACACAACAAAGTATTCACACACAACGCCGCAACGCCACAACGCCGTAACGCCGCAACGCCGCAATACTACTTTTCCATTTCTCTGTCTACGAAAAACCTACTGGTCTGGTTCAATTCGATTCGATTCGTATTCGATTCGCTCATTGGGGGAGCACCACTCATGATTGACTTTTGTTACGTTCAGAGGATTAGCAGCTACACATAATTAGATGTGCACACAGCTCAAACCCATGTTCAGCGGAAACCCCTATATAGGGGGTTCCAGCTTCGGGTCATGCAAAATTGGACTACGCCGTCGAAGTATTCACAAACCCTGTGTTCAGCTATAGGAAGGGTGGGCGTAGTCCGTCACGTCCATCGTTCCTCAGTAACAGTTTCTCAACGACGAATCATCCGAATTTTGTGATTGTTAGCTTAAATCCGGCCATTCCAATAAGCTAATTTCAACAAATTCGAATCATGCGTCGTCGAGTTACGAAGGAATATGTAATCATTGGCTGTCAGGGCTGCGGGTAATCGTTGCTATATTCATCAGAATGACTAACCTACCATGATCACAGGGTGACTGCGGTGGTTCACTTTTTTTTTTTTTTATAGTCACTTGGACTCCATTCCTTTATTAATACCCATCTATCCCATATAAGACTGCGGTGGTTCACTACAATTTCAGCTATAGTGCTAGTCACCTTTCTAAGTCTACTACCCAAACTCTCTCCGCCCAACTGAAAGCATGCTAGTATCACTCTCCTTTGAGAAAACCAACCCTGACAAACCCAACAATGTCAATGTCCACGTTTCTACCAATGATGATCCCAATGATACGATTTTGAGCCATTCCTTCTCATTTAAGGATTACAAGATGGGTGAGAAGTTTGGGAAGTATCGAGACCTCACCAACATCTTTTATGACGATACCGGGATCTTTTTTTATGGTAAAGAAGCCAGCGTAGATTTTCAAATATTTCGTGAGAAGTAAGTTGAACCAGACATTATCCACCAATTACTCGCATCGGTCAACGCCAGAACTCCCCATGTAACACATTATCACTGCTCCTCACGAAAACGCAGGTTATTCAATAACCTCTTCAAGAAGGAATCTTTGAGTGCGCTCAATCAAACATTGAATTCCTCGAAATTCCTGCTCCTCGAGCTCAAAGACGAAGAATTAGACGACATCCCCTGGGAATACGCATACAGAGACGGAGACGGCTATCTGGTCTACCAATGCATGTTCACGCGCTTTATACCCCCCAAGGTATGCGACATTACGTTGAGCGAACTTGCATTTCATCTGAAGCTTCTCTCTATGACAACTTTAAGGTGTTGTAAATACTCCTCAAAGCTAACTGAGTATACGACCACATCGACTAGGAAAATGAGAGCAGATTAGCCAATGACGCCCAGGAGCTGCACATCGCCGCTATAGCGCCAGCTCCAATTAACGACGTTGACGGGGAACAACTAAAGGATCTGCTTCTGGTTGACCAGTTCCAAAACTTGATCGACAATTTCCGCACGTACAAGAAAATGCTCAAGATGGAGCGGGTGCTCCCGGCCACCTTGGAACACTCGGAACATATCCTCAAACATAACAAAGCTGGCGAGGAAGTCAATGTGTTTCATTTCATGGGACACTGCAAGAAGGATGGACTCGTCTTTGAAACCAAGGGATCCAGTTCTCATTGTGTTGAAACGATATCGAGTATTGACAAGTTGCAGCTCGCATATCTGTCCGCCTGTGTTACACGAAAGATCGCCCGCCTTACAGCCAAGAACGGCGTTCCGTACACAATCGGTATGAACTGTAACATACCGGACGATCTTGCTCGCGAGTTCGAGCTATCGTTTTACCGGTGCCTCCTCTCCGGTAAATCTATCCATGAATCGATGCTGCAGGCGCGCCAGAATCTCTACGGAACGAAAAACTACGAACACAGGAGAAAACACTTCACTGCGGGCGCAATGGTATGCCATCATATTATTTTTATTCTATAATTGCATGTCTTCGAAGTGAACATATAAATTAATTTTTATGTTTGTCGTTCAAATTAGATACTTTATTCTCATATCTTGAAGTCGGATCAGAATCCGTTCAAGTGTATCAATGGTGCATGTACTGAGTACAAAAACGACCTCTGCGAATGTACTAAACACAAAAGCAACCTCGTCAAGTTGAACGACGATTCGCAGTTCATTGGGCGAAAGAAGCAGCTTCGAGAGTTGTGCAGAGTCTTGTGGAGAATGGTGGAGCGTCCGAGTCAATCTCCACGCGTGTTCACCGTTAAAGGTCCCAGTGGCCAGGGCAAGGTTCGTCCCTATAGTACAATGAATTATTGCATTGATTGCACAGACATGCTAACGGCAAAATCTTTTCATTTTTGTGTATTTAACATTAGACGATGCTGGTCAACCAAGTTGTGAAGCGAATTGGACATGTCTTCTCTGGTGGGATCTTCGTTTGGAAGTTCGACGACAGGCTTCCGGAAACAGCCAATGATTATCTTCAAGAACTGGCTAAAGTCTTATTCCCCGACATTACGGAATTTACGCGGGAGTCGGTTCTTGGAAACATCTCCGAATTGAAATCCACCTGTTTGTTGATCCTAGACCATGCCGACGACTTGAGGCGTGCAGATGTAAATGTCGACGATTTATTGGGACTGCTCCGCGATATGGCGTACAATACGGAACGTGTGAGGATTCTTATAACCTCGAACGAATGTCTAGACTCGTTGGATGGCGGGTCGATGGAGCTCAACGACGACGGTTATAACGACGGTGGCGGTGATGATTACCATGACGGTGATATTGTTTTCATTAACAGCCTTGAAAAGAGTTGTCAAGAGAAGATATGGAAAGAATTGGAAGACGAGAAATGCCACAAGAATAGGCTCGAGGAAGAGATTCGTAGACTCGAGAAGCAGGATGAGACTAGTGAAATCTATAAACTCAAGGAGGAAGTTCGTAATCTCAGGGCGAAAGGAGAGAAGCTGGAGATGGCGAATAGGCTCGAGGGGGTGATTCGTGACCTCGAGAAGGAGAACGCTGAGAAAATCTGTCAACGCAAGGAGGAAATTCGTAAACTCAATGAGGAAGGATTGAAGCAGGATATTCGTGGAATCGTCAAATTGGTGAAGGGACACCCGCCGAGTCTGAAAATCCTTAGCAAAGCAACCAAATTTCAACATTCACTGAAGGAAGGTCTGAAGGGTGTTCGTGATAAGTACGATGGAATACTTGCGGAAAAAAATAGGAATGTTCACCATCTCGACTCGTATTTCAAGCATATGATCGCCAGACTCACCCCGCAGCAACGATTAGTATTATACGGGCTTACCCGGCCTGAACCATTCCCCGCATTGGATGAGGCACCGAATGATGATGACGATAAGAGTTACAGTACCGTGGAACTCCTGACAGAACTCCACAATCGAGGACTGATAATTGAGTTGAAAGAAGAGAAAAAATATAGGATACATGAATTGCTCCTAAGCCAACCAGAATTGCAACAAGAACGTATTTCCTTTGAAATTCAAGGGTAAGCACCGACAGACTTAGCAAAGCATCGAAAGATTCTGCCGAATAAACACTTAACCGTCTATATCGCCAATTTCGATTCCACGCCCAGTAACCCTGTCTTCACGGCCCTGGATCGGATAGACGTTGTCGACATCGTATCTCGCCAGACGAAGTACAATCGCACGAGGAGTACGTCGCTCGCGAAGGTGGAGACTAAGCTGACGAAGATGGCACGTGTGGTTTGGTGATGTCGCTGGTTACGGTTAGATTTATAAATTGGACGAATTTGACTTACCGTGCGATGCTACGTACCGTTCTTAGGATGGAGTGGAAACGGGGGTGTGGTTAGCGACCACGCGTATGACAAGCACAATTGTGAAAATATCTTCTCTGCCCCTCAATTCTTCCAAAAATTGTAAGTCACGCATTTGTGTCCGCACAGTTTCTAGGTCCTCGCAACTCGTTTCCCGTTGCTTGAGTGTAACATTATTTCCTTCATCATAACACATCACATTGACGCTGCCGCCATCATAGCCTTTACCCTCGAACCGTATGGGATCAGCAAGACTGGCTACCACTTCATTTACAACGGTCAACGCTACAAGATTAAGAAGAATGCGATGTTCGGGAGCCTCGACTTTCACCTAATTCACGACGAATCGAAGGAACCTCTACTAAATTTCGAGACTCAGAGCGTAAGCGAGACCGAGGGCGTAAGCGAGACCCAGGGCGTAAGCGAGACTCAGATCGTAAGCGAGACCCAGATCGTGACCGAGACCCAGATCGTGACCGAGACTCAGAACGTGAGCGAGACTCAGAGCGTAAGGAATTTCCTGAGCAACAAGACCCAAAGCCTAAGCAAGATCAAGATCCTGCCCGTAAGCAAGTTCCCGAGCATAGGCAAGCCCTCGATCCCAAGCCCCACGAGCGTAAAGACTCCAACCGTAGACAGGGCCCAAAGCTTCACCAAGCTTCTGACCAGCAACACCGTAAGCAAGCGCGGTGACCTGCACCTGTGCAAGACTGTCATTGGGAAACACAAAATGGAAGAGTCACTCCTTGTTGCGATAGCTCTGATTTACCTGGATATCTTGACGATGACGACCTTGCGACTACACTAAGGATTTGTGGCGGGAGAGAATCGGCTTGATAACCATTGTATAAATATATATATTAAATATGTATGTATGTGTATATGTTGTTGTCCAGCAATAAAGAAAGATGCAAATACAACTGTTCTTATCCTGTATTCGCAAATACATTGCTGGGGAATTGATCAATTTCAGCCTCGAGTTGCAATTGTAGATGAATATGTGCAGGTCTACTTACCTCCCTTGTTTCGTTTATGTGAACTCCGTTGTTAAATAACAAATGCTAGATATTGCTTGTTAATATATATATTTACAACCGATAACTGAATAATATAAAAGACAAGATACTCAAACCGTTTGGAGAGAGCTAAGCCACATACACATTTCTCCATGAAAAACAACACATTTAACCATTTTCAACTTTACTTTACAGGGTGCAGATAAGTCTTACCTTTACACTGATATCAATTTTGTTAGGAGTTGTTTGAGATTTGGGAAATAGTGAGTTAAGAATTATCTAGCTCTAAAAGATTAGAGAGGAGAAAGTCTAGATTGGAGTTGCTTAGAAGTTTTGTAGCAATTGAAGCAGCAGGGGGTAGAGGAAGGAGTGAGGGTGTAGGAGGCTGATATATAATAATAAAGAGAGATAAGATAGTAAGATCTGAGAAGAAGTTGGTCTGGAGAAATAAGATAGTATAGAAAATTAGTATATAGTAGTATATATGAAGAGATAGAATAATAAGGTCTGAGGAGAGAAGTGGGGGGGGGAGGGGGGGAGGTTGGTCTGAGAAGTTGGAGAGATATAGTATTGATAGAGAGAGAGATCAGATAATTAGTTAGATAATTGTTAAAAGTCAGAGATAGAGAAGTATAATATGAAATTCTAAATTTAAGTAAATAATTAAAAAGAGTAACTAAAATTAGAAGAGAGTAACTGGTAGTATAACTAAGATAATAGATAGAAGCTAAAGAAAGTCACTATTAATAGTATAACAGATATAATAATTTCTTGTACCTTTCTCAGCTACAATTTATGTTATACACACTTTTACTATATACTTTCAAGTCATTTATTAGAGAAAGGTACTAAGGCAATGACAAACAGCAAGCAATCTGGGGTACATACTGGGCAGGGCAGCCCTAATGCATTCAACTAGCAGTAGGTGAAGAGAGGCCCTGGCCTAGAGGGGGGTATGAGGGAGCTACTGGTGAGAGGATGAGGAGGGGAAGGAGACAGTAGTAGAGGACAGGGGTCTGAGAGAGCAAGCTTTACAGAGACAGTAAAGGAGAGACAGCAGATATCTGGGTTGGAGGGATGGCTGAGGAAAGGCAAGGAGATAGAGAAGACAGCAGTTTGTGGGGGAGTAGTCCTCAGCAGTAAGAGAAGTGGAGCTGAGGGAGTAGTGGCTGGAGTGAGTATGATGGCTGATAGCAATGGGACTGCCAATCTGGAAAAAAATCCAGATGTGACTGCTGATGGCATGGCTGAGCGACAGGAGCTTAGAGGGCAGAGAAACTTAGCAGATAGTGTGACAGGTCTGGCAGTGGCCCCATTACTTAAAAAATCAATCTCAGCATTCATAGTTATACTATACTTCTGAGACCTAGTAGTGATAGTGAAAATGGTACTAGTGCTTATCACTAAGTAGATAGCTAGAGCAGTGTCAGTTAAGTTTCTGAAGGGATTGGAGGGAGTAGAAGTGGGCTTTGAGAAGACTGAGCCTTTGGAGGAGGTACTGAAGATTGGTTTGACTGTTGGGGAAGTGTGTGTCCCTATGGTATGCTGCCTAAGATGAGATCCCAGAGTAGTACAACTACTGGTGAAAGGAGTACTCATGGTGTCAGTAGTGGAGATGAGGAGGAGAGTTGAGGAGGTTATAACAGAGTATAGTGAGGTAGTAGATATCAGCTTCAGGGTCTGGAAAGGGACCTTGCTCAGGACTGGGAATGTTGATGTGCAAATTTGGCTGGCTGAGAGAGAGGCTATTGGGAAGACAAGGAACAGCACTCTCTCTGATATCATTCAGATGACACAAACTTCAGACAACACTTTTGACAATATCTTCAAGTATTGGTGTTATCAACATGGTGAGCAATATACATTCTGGTGAGCATACTGGGCAGGGGGGCCCCAGTGCCTTTGACTGATAACATGTGGGGAGGGGTCAAGATACTGGTATTGATATGCTGAGTACTTCGATGAGGGGATACAGGGCTGGGGGTAGCGGCAGAGGAGGTGCAAGGCTGTATGGAGAAGGAAGGATGACCTTCATGGATAAAGTCAGGATGGGAAAGCAGGCAACTGGACTAGATGGCTGGCTGGAGCTAGGAAAGGCATCTGTTATCATGAGTGGTAAGGAGGCCTCTCCACTGGGGGGTCAGCATAGTGGGGCTGGAGGTGTAGTGGCTGAGGCGGTGACTACTGATGGTGGTGTAATGGGCAATCTGGAAAAAAATCCAGATGTGACAGCTGATGAGAGACCTGGACAGGGGTGTGGCGCGAGACCTGGGGACCTGGCTGATGGTATGACAGGTCTCATGGCAGCCCCATTACTCAAAAAGTCTAGATCAGAATTCGCCATCACACTGTGCTTCCATGGCTTAGCAGTGATGGTGAAGATGGTACTGGGGCTACTGGCTAGTAAGATGAAGGGTGCGGCCTTGGTTAAGTTCTTGAAGAAGCTGGAGGCAGTCGAGGTGGGGTTTGAAGAGGAGGGTTTGCTACTGGAGGCAGTGGAGAAGGGTGTAGTAGTTGGAGGGATTTCAGTACTAATGGCGAGGTATATGCATTGAGATTCCTAAGTAGTTCATCTGGTGATTGTGGATATGCTGACAGTGAAGAAGAAGGAGGTGAGGAAGCTGGTCACAGATATGGTAAAGGAGTACAGTAAGATAGTCGATATTGGGTTCAGAGTATGGGAGGGGACTGAGCTCAGGACAGGAGATGTAGATGTCCGGTTGAGGCTGTTTGGGATAGAGAATACTGAGAAGGCTAGGGACTGGCCGGTGGCACTGAAGTGGAGCCTGGTGGAGTGCAAGGTGTCAAGGGTGAAGGGGTCAGAAGAAGATGAGGAGGACCTGCTGGAGATACTTGAGGACCTGACAGGAGCTGTGGAGAGGAGGCAAAGGGCTTGGAGGGCTTATGAGGCTAAGACAGTAGTAGAGGTGATCAAGGGCAAGAAGGTGTGAATGGACAAGGTGCTGTGGGAGAAGGTAAAGGGGAGACAGCTGCAGAAGGATTTGCTGGCCAGTTTGGATGGGGGTCAGAGGGCAGGAGCTATGGAAGAGGGCACTAGAGTAAGTGCTAGCATCTGGGCAGGAGCTGGGCAGCAAGGGGGGAAGATGAAGGAGAGTGGGGGACAGGGGTCAGAGGAGGTGGTAGTGGACATGGCAATGGCAGATGATAATCAGATCCAGTATAGTGTCCCCGAGGTGGGAGAGGGGGAGTTGGAGGATGTGTCAGAGGATGGTTGGGATGAGTCTGTGCAAACTGAGGAGAGGAAGGAGAGAGAGGCAGATTTGGTGCAGGCAGCAGAGATAGTTGGGGGGGAGAAGTAGCTGTTGAGGGCACTGTAAAATGTGGCAGCTGAGGAATTGGGAGAGATTGATTTCCGGGTGATCAGTGAGGACTTCTGGGGGTGAGTGCTGTGAGGGAAGGAGGTTATGAGGAAGTTGAGAGATGAGATGATAGCAGCTCTTCTGGAGGCAGAGGAGTATGAGATTACTGAGGCAAGGGAGGCAATGCTCTTGGGTATTGCCAATAAAAGGGCAGCTTATCTGTGAGGGCTACAGAAGGGACTGGCAAAGTGGCAGGTGGTATGCAAGGAGCACTGAGCATCAATGGAGATGGTGGATAGTGAGGACTGTGCGGAATTGTTGGTAGCTCTAGACAAATAGCAAAATGTGGAAGATGAGATTGTGGCAGAACGTAACCTGGATCTGGCTGGCAAGGAAGTGAGCATAGAATTGTAGATGTGGAGATATTAACACTTTCAAATACTTTACTATGATTAGTACAACCAATATTTTTTCTATGAATGTCAATGGGCTTAGGGAGACTGGGAGGCAATATATAATTTTTGGATGGCTGAAGAAACTGGAGGCAGATCTCTTCTTACTTCAAGATATAAGGTGTGAGGGTGAGGAATATGGTCTAGAATGGACAAGAGAGTAGGGTGGGGTGGCAGTTTGGTAGGGTAAAGTGGGAATCCTGGTTAGGAAGGAGAAAGGGGACATTGTGGACACTAGACATTGGGGTAGTAGATTAGTGTGGGGGACATGGTGGAGGCCTGGATGGAACTCAATTGTAGTGGGATCTTATTATTGCCCAGCTGAGAGAGGGACCTGAGTAGCATGGATTGGAGATCTGCAGGATTCTGGGCTCTTGGTTGAGACTAGGATGGACTGTCTGGGGGGAGATTTTAATATGGTATGGGAGAGTAGACTGGACAGAACTGATGGGGGATGGGGTATGGCTGGAAGGAGTGGGAGATTGGAGGACTGGGAAGAGGTGGAGAGACTCAGCTTACTGGTAGACACCATATGACTTCAGGATGGGGATCGACATATATATACTCACTGGGTGGGAGGACTTGGTACTAGGATTGATTGGATTCTGACTGCTGAGTGTTGGGGTAATACAGTTTGGGAGACAATGGAGGTTGAGTGGTGCCCTTGGTCAGATCACTGGGGTATTCAGAGAGGTGGGAGATTTGGAGGGAGTGGAGAGGGGCCAGAACATTGGTATCTGAACTCTTTGCTGCTGGATGAGATGGACCTGTGGAATGCGTGGGTGGTGGTGGTACAATCCAAGGTTAATAATTGGAGGAGAGCCAGGATGAGGATTGGAGATAGGTGGCATAGACTGAAATCCAAAGCTCAGAGGTACTGGGGGGAAGTGGGGAAGGAGTGAGGTGCTTAGAGGAGGAGACAAGTCCAATGGGCATCTAGGAGACTAGAAAGACTACTTCTGAACTGGGCTGGGCTACTGGAGGAGGAGGAGGTATTGGACTGGAAGGCTAAGTAGGCTAAGCTGGAAGTGGTAGAGCTGCAGGACTTATTGAGGAAGGAGGAAGCGGTGCAGGCTCAGACTATGGTGGCAAGGCTACAGTGGCAGGGATTGGAGGAAGGAGAAAGGCCCACAAGGTTTTTGTCCCATCTCCTTCATGCTAGGGGAGCAAGACACCAGTGGGAAGGAGTCCTTAACAATGAGGGCGAGATGGTATTAGGTGTGTAGGGGATCCTTGGCCAGCTGAGCACCCGCTGAAGTAACCTCTGGAGTGAAGAGGAGGGAGGAGAGGTGGTGCAGGACATTGAGCAGCACCTGGAAGAGTGGCACCCAAATCCTGCAGCAGGGTTGGGGGAACTTAGCCAACCAGTTTTGGGAGAGGAGATCCTTTGAGTTCTGGTATCAACAACCCTGGGAATGGTGCCTGGGGCGGATGGTTTGTCTTAGGACTTTTGGAAACATATGGCATCTGTAGAGGAGGCACTGGAGGAGATGTCGCTGATGTGTGATGTGGTCCTCAGTACTGAGGAGTGGATTGGAGGGCAGTAGTTGGGACTGGTGTCTCTGCTATACAAGGACAAAGGGTGTAAGGAGGACTAGAAGAACTGGAGGCCAATTATGCTGCTGGATATAGACTGCAAGCTGGTCACTAAAATTCTGGTGGTGAGGCTACAGGGTGTGGCTCAACAGGTACTAGGGAAGGAGCAGTAAGGCTTTGTAGGGGGCTAACTGATCCGGGATAGTATGGCATGGGTTCATGGTGTCATTGAAGGTGCTCGGGCTACAGAGGTGAATGGCTGCTTGGTCTTCCTGGACCAGGAGAAGGCCTATGATAGGGTCCAGAGAGTATGGTTAGAGAAGGTACTGGAGTGTATTGGGGTACCAGTGGGTAGTGCTCCGAACGAGTCAATTCGAATCAAATCCAGATTCGATTCATCACATGATGGTTTGATCCAAATCTCAAATCTGAAGCCATCCAAATCAACTTGGATTAATCCAAATCACCCCATCCGAATCATCCCATCCAAATCACCCATCCGAACCACCCCAATCTGAATTACTCAATCCAAATCACTCAATCCGAATCACTCAATCCGAATCACTCAATCTGAATCACTCAATCCGAATCACTCAATCCGAATCCTCCAATTCGAATCCTCCAATTCGAATCCTCCAATTCGAATCCTCCAATCTGAATCTGAATCCGAATCCTTCAACCGAATCCTCCAATCCAAATCCTCCACATGACTCATATGCCAGACGCATCCACAACACAATACATACACAATACACACACAATACACACACATGCACACGCAAATACGCAAACACACATGTTGACAGATCAGTCTTCAACAGTTCACAGTACCAATGATGCTTCAAGTCAAACATCCCTGATAGCTCCACACCTTCCATGCAATCCTTGCTCCGAAATCTGGCAACATTGTGCTAAGATAGGAGATGATGTTGTTTGTAATTATTGCAGGTAAAAAATTAAGATGCACCTATTGACTCATTTGATACACACATGATATTGTTTCATCCATCCCCATAAACTGCACCAGCCAGAAGTTCAAAATGCTTGGTGGTACGACCTTGAACATGAATTGATACATAAAAGACAAGTACTCTGACAAAATCAAAAAGAACACAGAGACAAATAAAATCAACATCCAAGCTGTGGTGGGTACGTTTATCTGATTACCCAACCATTTCTGTACCAACAACGCCGTTTAATCAAAAATATTTAGCCATACTCTTTGGCAGAATTTCGAAATCGGCTCATTCGCTGGATTGTATGCACAGACCAGCCATTTACAATCATCGAGAGTGATCAATTGCATAGCATCTTTGGTCTTCTCAAGCATGATTTATATTTGCCAAGTGCCGATACTATTCGCAAAGATGTCCTAGAGGCCTATAGGAAGGAGCACAACAATCTCTGCCAGACACTTCAGATAAAATAAAGGTAGCACCGTGACCTTTGCAAGCTGAATTATATAAAAGAGCTCACCAAATTAACCTTACATTCAATAAGCAGAATTTGGCAGACAAAATTTCGTTTACGATTGACACATGGACATCCCCCAATGCAATTTCGTTTCTGGGCATTACTGGTCATTGGATTGACCTTGATTGGCAGCTTAAATCTCTCACCCTTGACTTCGTCAAACTTGCTGGCCCTCATTCTGGAGACAACATCGCAGATGCTTTTATTAGTTGTATCCGAGAGCTTGGGATCACAACCAAGGTAAAAAAAGGGGGGACTTGCTGTCAGGTCGGCGTTTTGAGGGAGGTCCTTAAACAAAACAGATTTTGTTGGTTATTTATTTTCACCTAATTCGCCAACTGAATATTTCAAGTACAGATTTTGGCCATTACGACGGACAATGCCACAAACAACTCAACATTTTTCGGAGTTTTAGCAGCCAGCCTCAAACAGGAAAACGTGGCCTTCGGTGCAGAAAGCTGCCGTGTGCGATGCCAGGCCCATGTACTGAACCTCGCTGTTCAGGACTATCTTACGCATGTAGACAAAACATCTGAGAGAAGAGGGGCCCTGAGTATAATTTCCAAGCTGCGCAAACTGGTTGTGTCGGTCCGATCGTCTCCACAACGATGAGACAAATTCGCTGCGCAGTGTAGGGCAATCAGTTTAGCCCCGAAAGAGCTTATATTGGACGTCTGTACACATTGGAACTCAATATTTGCAATGATCCAGCGCACGCTGGAGTTTGCTGTAGTATGCATCCTTTTTCTTCGGTCGGCTGAAGCAACTGTTTCAGATAATGGAAGATTTATTTAAAAGAAAAAAAAAAAAAAAAGCCAATAGATTCAACAATGGCTGCCGACAAGGAAATACGGGCCGAGGCTCTAGGTGAAAGTGAGTGGGACGTACTTAGGAATGTTGTCAGAGTTTTGGAAGTAAGTAGTGGTTGCTCTGGCTTCACACTCATTTTGTCTGCCTCCGTACAATGCAACACCTCACCACATATAACTGCCAGTGTTTCAACGATTGTACAAAGGATATAGTCAAACAAACGACCCCGACAATAAGCTCTGCAATACCGGTATACAACCTTCTGATTGACCAGCTAGAGGACAAGCTCGAGGACAGGCTGGAGGGTTGCGGTGAATTGTGGTTAAGCCCGGATCAGAGAGACGCCGTGGAGGTTGCTCTAAGCAAGCTCAGAAAGTACTACTCCCAAACAGATACTGCCGTATACTCAATCAGTACAGGTATGTCGATGTCGGCGTGTGGCCATTGCCCCTTCCAAAGCAGAGGAAACCCCGCAAAAACTCACTCTCCTTTTCTTCGAACAGTGCTGGACCCGCGCTTAAAGCTACAATACCATAAAGATCAGGGCTGGGAGCAGCACTTCATTGAGAGA
>RBNI01001141.1:0-24146 GCA_003990745.1 Jimgerdemannia flammicorona | reverse complement strand
ATCCAGTCCAGAAGCCATCCTCCCCATTCGGACCGTGTCAGCAAAGGTCGACCTCTCCCCTCCTCTCTGCCTCAGACCGCCCCTCCCTCCGCCTCCGGCGCTCCTGCCCACCCTCGAGGTCTCCGGCATCCCCAAACCATCACCCCTCCTCCCCACCTGCTGCCAGCCAAAGGCGCTATCACCCCCCTGGCCAGTACGCTCACCAGTTTGATCAGTGCCGTCCATGTTGCTAGTCCTCTGTCACCAAAAACGTTGGAAAAAGTGTTGCCTGAGTCTAGTGTCACCCGAATGGTACTGGTGAAGATCGTGCTTGAGCTTCTTTATCATCAGCATATGCTGTGATAATTTATTCCATAATTGAGTTTGTAACCAGAGTGAGAGTTTGGATAACTTCTTTGATGGGTGGTCTTGAGATTGCATTGATGACAATATTTTCCTTGCCAGGGTAATACTGGATTTTATAGTCAAAGTTGGTGAGGACTTTCACCCATCTGGCTTGCTTTTGAGAAAGGGTAGCCTGTATCTTAATATTGACTAATGACTTGTGGTCAGTCAATATAGTGAAGTGTGCTCCTTCTAGGTGTGGTCTCCATTTGATCAGAGTGTCTACAATGGCTAACATTTCCTTCTCATGAGTTATGTAGTTAATTTTGGCATTATTGAATGTGCGGGAGTGATAGGCCACAGCATGTCCTTCTTGCATAAGTACTGCTCCAAGGGCTAGATCAGAAGCATCAGTAGTAACTTCATATGGTAGGGCAGGGTTTGCTGCTTGAAGTACTGGAGTGATTATCAAAGCATCTTTCAGTAATTGAAAGGCTGTATCCTGTTCGGGTCCCCAATTTACAAGATTGTTGAAGTCCATTTCTTGTTTCATGGTTCAGAGCTGTTCTCCTTTCTTATTATGCTTGGTTATTTGGGTAAGAGCAGTAGCAATTTTGGCGAAGTTGGTGACAAATCATCTGTAATAGTTTGCTAATCCCAGGAATGACTGGAGGTCTTTTAGTTTCTTGGGTCTGGGCCAATCTTTGATTGTGGAGATTTTGCTGGGGTATACTTTAATTCTATTTGGAGTGACAATGTGTCTAAGGAATTGAATTTCTTTTAGGAGGAATTCACACTTGCTGAGTTTTGCAAAGAGTCAGTTTTCTTGGAGTTTCAGTAGTACTAGTTCAAGGTGTTTGAGATGTTCCTCTAGGGTTTTGCTGAAGACTAGGATGTTGTCAATGTAGACAACAACAAATTTGTCCAGATATGGGTACAGAATGGTATTTATCAGTGTCTGGAAGGTTGCAGGAGCATTAGTTAAGCCAAAGGGCATAATCAGGAATTTGAAATGTCCATAGTGAGTTCGGAAGGCTGTCTTGTAGATGTCTTCTTCTTTTATGGCAATTTGTCAGTAATTATTTCATAGTTCAAAAGAGCTCATGAACTGTGGATTGGTAAGTCTATTGAATATTTCGTTGATTCTGGGTAATGGGCAACTGTTCTTGATGGTCTGTTCATTGAGGTCACGGTAATCAATATACATTTGTAAGTCTCCTCCTTTCTTGACAACAAAGAGAACTGGTGCACCATAGGGTGATACACTGGGTCTGATGAATCCTTGTTCTAGGAGTTCATCAATTTCCTTCTTGAGTGCATCAATTTCTCTTGGTGACATGTGGTAGATTGACTTGAAGGCTGGCTTGGCATCAGGAATGGTCTTGATGGCATAGTCTACTGCTTGTTTAGGAGGTAGGCCTTTTAGAAGCTTCTTCGGAAATTTGTCTCAGAATTTCTGGAGTAAGGGTATAATATGGCTGTTAACTTTGGAAAAGTCTTCTTCAGAGTTCTCAGGTTCTCCTTTGGATGGGCAGATGGAGATGGCAGAAAGAGGGTATTTTTTTGCCAATTTCTTGAGTTGTAGCTTGTTGATATGGGTGATCTTTGGTCCAGGGTCACTAGAGTTGAGTGGGTCTCTTTCGCCTTGCAGTTTGAAGTTGTGGTGTCCTTTCTTGATAGTCAGCAAATGGTTTACCCAATTGATCATAGGGTTCTCTTGTTTCAACCATAGGGTTGCAAGAATGATCTCATTATTGGGAAGTAGTACAATCTGAAGAGTAATATGTTCTCGATAGTCACTAATTCAGAAGGGTAGGTTGCAGACTTCCTTACCAATAACATGTGAGGTTCCATCAGCTGTAGCAACTGCTTGAGTTTGTTGTACTGGGGAGGTGAAGACCTTGAGTCTGTTGGCTGTTTCTTCATTGATAAAGTTGCCTGAGGCACCACTGTCTATCATAATCTTGACAGGTGCTCCATTGACAAAAGCTTTAAGTGTAAGTAGTTGTCTGATCTAATGGTGGTGATTTCAGTTGTAGGAGCTTTCCTTCTGTTGGTTCTTCTTTGAGCCAGTTCATTGATACAAGAGAAGCAATCATCAATTATTCGGGAAGAGTACATTTCAATACCATGGGGACATCAGCCACTTGGTACATATCCGTCTTCGATTTTCTTATAGAATTGTTCTTCTTTGCTCATGGTAGGTTGGGCTGCAGCCTTATTTGATAAACCAAATCCTTTGGATCCTCAGATGGTGAGTAGTAGTTCAGGGACTTTCTTGACTTTCAGAGTTGACTTAATTTTTTCGAATAGGATCTGGGCAATACAGAAACCAATGGGGATCTTGAAGGGTGTCCAACTATGGTTTCAGATAAGGACAATAATTTTGCCTGTATAATCTTCATCAATGACTCCTCCTTCTACTGAGAGTCCTTTCAATGCTAGGCTACTGCGGCAGCATATTCTTCTAACATGTCCTTCAGGGATTTGGATACTGATTCCTGTATAGACTTGTTTGACTTCTCAGTTGGAAATTGTAGCTTCTTCAGCTGCATACAGATCATATCCAGCTGCTTTTTGACTTCCTTTGGTTGGGGCCTTAGCAGTTTATCTTAACTTGACAAAGTCTAGTGTTCTGGTAGTCAGGTTATTGAGGTGGTGCAGAGTGGTAACAGTTGCTCATGTTGCTGTTCGGGGTTTTCGGTTAGGGCAGGCACTGGCCATGTATCCTGTCTTTCAGCAATAGAAGCATGCTCCACTTCTTTGAAGTTCATTCCTTTCTCCTTCAGTGAGTTTCTTGAAGGTACTTGGCTGAGTGGGTTCGTGATTTCTGGGTGTCCATGAGGTGGATGTAGAGGGAGCTCAGGATGCTTTATGCTTGGGTTCTTCTTTCTTGGTTCAAGTCTTTTCCTTATTGTTGAATTGTCTTTGGGACAGAATTGATCCAGCTGTTAGGATTCGCTTGACCATAGTCTTGATTCTTGCCTGGCACCATTGTTGGTGATCACAACCAACTAGGTGGTCTTGTTCTCAGATTTTTCTAGTAAGCCATTCAGATAGTACATTGAATAGATGGTCTGCTCTTGTACTATTTTGTGCTTCATCATTGGCAATATATCCTAGGCCAACAGTGTTCAGGAGTGACTCAAGTTTTTTACAGAAGGTTTTGAATTCCTCTTTGCCATGTACATCAAATTTGAGATTGTGGAGTTTTACTCGAGATTCAGCAATCATGGTTTCGCTGTGGTATTGAGCAATCATGAGTTGTTTGAGTCTAGGGGCTGCAGGATGGGCTCCATATCCTGGGGCATTGTTTGCTGCATTCTGAGCAACTACTGCAGGTCAGGTGTCCCATGTGAGGGGTTTTTCAGGAAGGGTTCGCCACCATTCTTCAGCAGGTCCTTGGAAGAATGTAACAACTCAGCTGACATAGGCTGTAGTGATAGCAAAGAGTTGTTCCAGAGTGTGATCTTGATTATTTGTCAGAACATGGTCAGTGACTTGCTCATTGGTCCATTGATTGGCTTCGAAGTTGGTGTCAACTACACTAATGAAGCTTTGGACTTCTTGTGCAGTACCATTGAAGGTAGGTAGACTCAGATTTTTGGTTGGTCAGGTCTGTTCAGCTAAGGTAGTAATGGTTGCTGCCATTATGACTACCTGGGCTGTAAGGTCTAGAATCTGTTAGTTCGCCATGTTGTTTACTGGAGGTGGTTAGACTACTGGTAGTAGTGTTACTGATACTACTTGAGGTACTGGTGTAGAGTGTGAGGGTGTTCTTTGAGTCTGTGTAAGTTGCTAGAGTAATAGTTGTTGGTCTGGAGTAAGGGCTTGATATATAGCTATCTGTTGCTGTGTAGGTATATTCTGTCCTGATGGAGGTGTATCTCCTTCGGTGGTGTATCTAGGATCAAATTCACTGAGATACTCCTCCTCCTCTTCAGTTTGGTCCCCATGTAATTGGGTTTGCTCAGCGTCAAAGTAGATATAATCAGTTGTATATCTGATTTCAGATGGACTTAATTCAAAGTCAAGTTCTGGTTCAGTATTGGTTGCAGATTCAGATAGAGCAGTAGCAGGGCCTGCTTCTGGTTTGGAGTCAGGTAGTTGATGAAGGATTTCTCTTGCTTTTTCTTTAAGAATATGGCAGGCCTTGCTGTTCTGGAATCAGTAGTATAATGTGGTCTTGGTCCTGGTATGGTGAAAGTTAGTAGAGTTGAGCCACTTGGCTACAGATGCTTGGGCTTCATGAGGAACTAAGGCTAGAAAGACTACTGCTAGTTGTCCTAGGTCACTTGGATTTGTGGAGCTGACAAAACTCTTGTTGAGAAGAGTAAAGAAGGCTTCTATAAGACCTTCTTCATCTTGACTTGCTGGGTGTAGGATAAGGAGTTCAGTGAATAGGGTTTCACCTATTTGCTGGTTTAATTAGAGTACTTCTTTCTTTGAATGAAGTTTATCCCACTTGTTGCAGGTGTGGAGGTCAAATTGTCCTTGTATGTCAGGTTCAATTCCCTCCAGATTGTTAGATGGTTCAGGATAAATTTCAGTTCAGAGGTTGGGCTTTATACCAACTTGTAGGAATTTGCAGAAGGGTTTGTAGCAGGGTGAGGAAGCATCTTGAAGTGGAATTGAATTGTAAACCACTGCCACCAAGTTGTAAGAGGGTTGCTTTTTAGGATAACTGTTACATAGTTCTGGAAAGGTTTTCTAGAAGTTCTGGATATTCTGGAAGACTGTTTTCTTATGGTCAAGATCAATTTCATATGGAGTACATCCTCTACACTTATTGATTTCAAGATCAGGTTAACATCTCAATCAAAGTCTATTTTTTGGACTAGTTCTGGATGTTCAGGATTTTCCATATTTCAGAAAGGTCAAGAAACTAAGACCAGCTTAGTTGAATCGGCATATCGCTGCAGACAATACCCAATTAGGAAATTTTGTGATGTGGTTAGGAGTAGGACCTAACAGGGAGCAGATTTACTTAAGAGTGGTTTATGGGTTATTAAATAGGTTTATTTGCTATTCATGATATTGCTATACTAGGAGTAGTTGTGTGAGGGGATATTGTGGGGAAGTATTCAGGAGTTGTATTCAGATTGTTCAAGTCTGAGATTCTGAGCTCTGGGGGAGGGGGTATTTATACTAGTGAGGGGCTTCCTGGACTATACTAGATATGGATATAGCACTAAGTGCCTTACTGAGTTGGAATGCAGTCATGTAGTACAAGTGTAATCTGGCATATCAAGAGATCATCTGACTGCTGAGTCAGTTCACAGTCATATCATACAAGGCTAATCTAACTATACTATGACTGCTAAGCTATTTATAGATTTAGGCACTGTCTGGGTAGTCCTTGATGATATCACCATCGATTACATCATCTCTGATGAAGTAGTTGTCTAGGAAGAGTGGTTCTTGGATTACTTCTCCTTATTGGCTGAGATAATAATATATTGGAACTTTGTCACCATCCCATAGGATTGCATTATCTGTCTCATATGCAGGATAAGGTGTTGGTGGGCAGAAGAGAGGTGTATCGCCTTCACTTTCATTAGATTCGCTGTCTGCATACCTTCTATAGGTTACAGCACTATGAGTCATGGAGTTATAGTAAGCTGGTGAGTGTGGTTCATGTCACTCATACTCAGGTGGTGGAGTTGTTGGTTCAGTCTCGAGGGTTGTCTAGAGGTACAGGTTGTGTTCTCCGGTCTCTTCATTGTAATTGAAGTAATCAGAGGTTAATGTAGGTTGGTATTCGTTCCAGTGGTCATTGTCCCAATAAGTCTCATAAGCAGTTATGAACTATTGTAAGTTCATTTGCAAGGTTGGCAGAGTGATCAGAGTTGGCAGGGATCCTTGGCTTGAGGTCATGTCAGCATCAGAGGGATCATTGTCTTCTGCTTCATCTTTGTCGAAGTGAATTATATCATTGACATCCTTCATGGCATATCCAACTTGGGGCATTTGCAGGATGTGGTTGTCGGGGTGCAAGAAAGTTCTGTCTGTAGTCTGGACATACTTGAGGTACTTGTGGTTGAGTTTTTGTATCATGTTGTCGATTGGGCCATAGGACAAGGTAGCAACCATTTGGCTGGTAGTGACTTGGAGGTGGGGAATAAAGGTGCTGTACTCATAAAAGAGTTCTCGGTGTTTACGAGCAATAAGCTTCTGGTGTTGAGACATCTGGGTAATGTCTATGTCATGGTGGTGCTCAACTATGTCTTCTAGTAGGCAGCCAATCTGGTAGTAGCTTGAGATTTGTCTGATCTAGTAGGCTTCGTTAAGCATGTTCAGGGCATTCCATCAGGCTTCCACAAAGTAGAGGGGTGCCAGGCTATGGATATTCATGAGGGGCAGAGGGGGTGTGGCTTGGTTGACAATGGCATTCCAATTGTCAGTGTGGATGCAGTTGTAGATCTCAGTGGTCATGTTTATGTGTGTTAGAAGTTATGGTTGTTGTTTGTTTTGGTTCTCTGTTTTGATGCATCTCAGTGCTCAGTATATATGCATTTGGTCCTGATTGGTAAGATTCTGTTTGTGTGAATCTTGTATTCCATGACTTTGTATTGACTCAGCTTTGTGCACTGTGACTTCAGTTTGACTCAGCTTCGTGATCTTATAGGTGATTTCCAGATTTGTTTGGAGGTCGCATGTGATTTCAGTGGCTTGTTCAGAGGGTGACATGTGATTCGGTGGCTTGGAGGTTGTGCACTTACATTTTCACTACCCAGGTTGGAAAGTTTAAATAATATGCCAAATACCACAGCTTTGGGAGCCAGTAAAAATTCAAAATAGAAACATGACCCACTATAGAGATGTGGCAGCCTCCCCAGCTCAACAGAGCCTCTTCCCAAAATGCCAACCTCTGCTCTCATCAAATTCTAGATAGAACAGATGCATAGACTGAGAGAAAAATATCCAAGTACTATACAGTCTCTCTAGTAGAGACATTTGTTCCAATGATATCTCCTCCTACTAGACTATTGCTGAACACTATTGTCTCTCACTTGTGCCAGTTGGGCTTTGCCCCAGAGTGTACCTCATACCACTCCACCATTTTCTGAAGAGCTCCAATATCTGTGATTAATCTAAGACCTACTACTATATTTTCTGCAAAGGCCCCAAACTTCCAGACAATTCTAAATATAAAAAGACACATCATCTTGTACTGAATCATATCCATTAATAGCTCCAAGAACAGAGCATACAAAATGGTAGACAGCAGATCCCCCCGAAGACACCTCTATCCAGAGAGAATACTACTCTCTAATGACTATTACACATGAGTACTACCCTACTCCCTTCTAGTAGACTGATCATTGATACTTGGAACTGCCAGGGGACTCCAATCCAATTCAGAACTTTTGCCCACCAGATCTACCAGACATGGTCACAAGCCTTCTCCTGATCTAGGAAGACTAATCTCCCATCCAGCCTATATCCTCAAGCCTATTCAATAATATCATAAACCCAAGCTGTGCCTTCCCTGATGAGCCCACCCCCAACAAAGCCTTGCTGCTCCTCACTTAGGACTTGCTGGGTCACCTTCTGCAGCCATACCACCACTATCTTGGTGACCATCTTTCTGTCTATGTTCAGTAGCATAATTGGCTGCCAGTTCCTCCAATCCTTCCTCCTGTCCTTGTCCTTATACAACAGTACTACCAGCCCCAGGTCCTGCTCCCCCACCCACTTTCCTGACTATAATACTAAGTTACAAAGTGCTGTCATCTCTCCCAGCACTCCACTATCTTCTTCCAAGTCTCAGGGCAGACCAGCCTCTCCTGATACAGTGCCTAGCAAAGTTATGGCAAGAACCTAATATATCTCCTCCTCCTAACTGGCAATATCAAACTGCCTAGCCCATCTACCTGTGGTAGATGCCACTTCTCCAAAGTATATTCAATAGTGGCAGCATTGGCCCCACCCTTCTCCTTACTCTACAAACCACTCCACCTCTCCTTCAGTGAGTCCAAAATGTTTTGTGAACCATGTACCAGCAGACTATCAGATCCCAGTACCCTCTCTCACTGCTGCCTCATCTCCTTTGCCTAAAGGAGCCTTGAAAGATACTTAGAGGGCCTCTCCCTCTCCTCCAGCCCCTACTAGTGCAGCTGTGTAGCAATTTCTTTCACAAGGATCTCCTCCTCCTCCTTCAATACCTGTTGCAACTCTAGATCTCCAGCCTTGCTTGCAATAGCCTCCAATCCTCAACCCCCTCTAAGGTCAAAAGATACACCCAATTCCCCTGAAGTCAGACCAATCTAGCAGAGGCCCAAGCTACCCTTCTCTGCTACTGGCTGCCAGCTACCTTGCTAGCCTCACCCCAGTAATCCCTAGCAGTCTCCTTCAATCTCACTAACCAAATACCAACAGAGGCAACCTCATAGACCCAGTTATTCACCTTCTACCTAATGTCCTCAGCTGAAATATCTCACAGCCTCTTCTGAGCCAATAAGGAGGAATTGAGAGACCAATATCCAGGCCTATCTCTACTTCCCCCAAACTGCCCATGCCCTATAAGCCCCTGTGGTCTGACCACAGGTACCACTCAATCTCTAGAAACTTCCAGACATTCAGACCCCAATAGTTGGCTATTAGCACTCAGTCTATTCTAGTCCCCAGTCTACCTATCCAATGGGTATAGATCCTCCTATTATCTTATATTGCTCAACCTGCATCTATCAAGGATTCAAGTTGCTCCACTTCCTTCCAACCTTCTAGGCCACCACTCCTGCCCTCAGTATTTCTCCCCCCATCTGTCCTGTCTACCTATGCCAAATGAACCATATTAAAGTCTTCCTCCAGTATATCTACTTCAGGCTCTGCAAGCACACTACTATCCAAAAGACCAGCAATCTACTCCACATGCTTATCCTTAACAGCAAACAGCAGAACAGTAATAAGATCCAACTACAATTGACTCCCACCCTGACCAATACCATTTCCCCAAAACTAGTTAATCTCTTTAATTCTAGCTATTATAGATATTATCTCACTCTTTCTATACCAGAATCCCAATCTTGCCCATCCAAACTGCTCCTCCTCTCCATTCTCTTGTTCACTTCTATTGATCCAGGTCTTGTTTACATTATATATCCTATAGAAGAAAAAGATCAGCTTCTAATCTCTTTATCAAAGTAAAAATATTATCTCACCTCTAAGTACCTCTCAAGCTATTCATTTTCAAAGAGAATATATTTGTTGTACTGTTCATAAGGAATAATGTTGAAATAGATGAAACCACTTTACAACTCTATATTTCTCTCCTCTCTAGCCAAGTCTAATCCATATTCCACAGTAGCCTCCTCCATCTCAACTCTCTTAGTCTCCAGTCCAATCAGTAGTTTGTCTATTACTATATTATCCTTAAACTTCATCTCCTCTTAGTACTCCAGTCAGGCCCCTTGCCAGATCTCCAACCTATGCCACTATTTCCACCAACAGGCAGCCTACTCCCTAGCAGCCACTGCCATCTTAGCCTCCCTTACTTCATCCACCTCATAGCCTTCCTCATCCAGAAATACTGCCAACACCTCTGTCACCAGGACCTCTACAACACCCTCTCCTTACAGCACTCTTATCCAGTACTCCTCACTAATAACTTACAAATCTACATTCTTCAACTCCTTAGTCAACAAGTTATTCATTATCTGGTACATCCACTGTAAGTCTCCAAACTTCTTGCCCCCAGGGCACATTCATCAGACAGTCCCCAGCATTACTGATATGTCCCCATTCTTGTAGACTCATCTCACTCCTCCTTAGGAATATCCACCAGCTCATATTCCCTAATCTCCACCATCTGCCCTCCACTTGCTATCTCAGATACTCCAAACTGAACACAACAAGTCCCCAACATCTCCACATCTGCTCCAGCCCTTGGCTGTATACCTCCAGACCTCCCTTCCAAATCCTTGCTCTCCTCTCATACCTCCAGTATACTGTCATTATAGAGAGCCTGGTCTCTTGCCTCCTGGCTCCCACCCACAGCCTTTGCACTCCTCTCTACCTCAACATCAGTCCAAATACTCTCCCAAGCACTCCCTATAGCTCTATCAAGGCTGGGTGCCACCTTCTCCTTCTTCTTCTCCTTCAAACTAGCCAGTAACTCCCTTTGCTACTTATGTCTCTGTGCCCTCTCTCACTGTCCCTTATCTATCTAAATATGCTTCCCATCCACCACTTCTATATATATCAAGTCCACATATATCTGCTATATCTTGACCCACTACTCCACTACTCCACTGAGTTCCTCTAGCACCTTTACAAGACTAAGCTTCACTTGGTCTTGGACTATTTCAGAGTTGGTTTCTGCCACCTAGAAAGTGATGGTGTGCTTTATTTGTCTTAGAAATAGTGGTTTTACATATAACTGCAAATTCATCTGTCTAAGACATATGTGTGAGACATTTGTGTAAAACATAGTAATAAAAGTGTCCCTGCTCCCATGGAGTTCTCTTAGCTGTTTTGAAAGCTTGGTAGTTTGCCTTCTTATTTTTGAGCCTTGAAACATTTCTGACTATGAACCATGAACAACTTCAACAGCAACAACAATAGGCTGTCTTGGCCAAACAGGCCAAGTTCATTCAGCAGATCTCCAAGGTGGTCATGGTCAGCCTCTGCCCTGCACTGCCAGATCCAGCTATCATGATTAAATGCAAACAACAGCATATCATCGATTCTCTCTTCCTCTGAAGAATGGGACACACCAGGGGCCCAGTCTCTGGACCTGACAGACACCCTGATGGTATGGATAATGATGTCCCCATTGACAACAATGGCAGTGATGAGGAATTCCTCACAGCTGCAAGAATGAGAGCTCTTGGCCATTTTCACATCCTGCCCACCTTTACCAATGTCATTCCCACTGAATGCATCCATATGTACCTCACCCCTCCCAGCCTTAGGAAGCTCAACTGCCACAACCCAGAGCCCAAGGGTGGTGTCTTTCAAACTCTCTCCATCGATGAGGCATTCCTTGACAATTTCCCCAAAGCCACTTGAGATGCTGACTGCATCCTTGCTGACTCATAATGTGTAATCTACAACATTCTCTGCCCTATCACCATTCTCCTCCATGCCCTTGAACCATGGAGTGATGGGGCTGATGTTCACCAAGGCTAGGTCCATGATGCTGTCATTACCCCCTTGGTGGAAAAACTCCAAGACTCTCTTTGGATAGGATTCCACAAGGCAGAAAGTATCTCCAAAGCTACAGATCCCTGCCCTTATCTCCACATGCTGTATGGTCGTATCTGGCTCTGAGTATGATAGCAACCTCTTTGGTGCTGACTTCATCCACCAGTTTCAGGATGATACACAACACCAGAAACACTGGCTCATGGTTTGAGTGGCCTCTAGCAAGCCCTCCACCCCTCAGAACAACTCCTCCTCTGCTTATGGCAAATTCACCTCTGGGAGCCAGGGCCAGAGAAATGGATTCTGGGGCAACCTATGCTCCAACTTCCACCACTCTCTCCAATCTTCTCAGAACTGCACCCCAAGTCAGTGAGGCAGCATTCAAAGCTGGACACCAGGGCCAGGCACAATAACACCCACCACCAACCTCTGAAGGATCCCCCCATATATCACTCTCTGGTCCTGAAGGTGCCCAATATCTCCAAGGTAGGCACTCATCTGGCTCAGGTCCCCGAATCAGTTTGGCAAGCTAGGAGTTGACTACTGGGCAAATGACACAGTCCATAGCAAGACATGCATCGATTGGATACACCTCCCAATACTGCTATGTATCTGGCCCTGCTTCTCATATAAATGAGACATGACTACTATGGAAAAAGCCCTGGTAGACACCACCATCCAGGACTTCCATGACAAAGGGGCCACTTATGAGGCCCAACTTAGAGAAGAGCTCTTCTTCTCCAGTATCTTCACCATCCCCTAGATCGATAAGAATTGGGCCTGCCTTGATGCACATTCTCTGAATGAGTTTGTACAGTAATTATACTTCAAGATGGAAGGTATTCAAATGCTCCACCACATAGTATGCCCAGGGGAATTTCTCATCAAGATAGACATCAAGGATGCCTACCTCTACATTCCCCTCCACCCTTCCAATCAACAGTTTCTGGCCTTCCAATGACAATAAATCAACTGGAAATTCCAGGCCATACCATTCAGCCTATCTTGGGCCCCTCAAATCTGGATGAAGATGATGGTCACCATTCTGGAACCACTATGGCGACATGGCATTTGCCTCACTTACTATATCAACGATATCTACCTACTGGCCTCCAGCTATGACAAATCTGTTCACTACAGCCAGATGGTCTGCAACTACCTGGAGACCTTGGAGTTCCTCCTCTATCTGACAAAATGCACATGGGACCCCAAGCAAGTTCAGACATTCCTTGGGTTCCTAATAGATACAATGCCATAGAGCTATGCCTGCCAAGGGACAAGGTATGCAAGATCTGCAAGAAGATGACTTCCCTCCTCCATTGGGCCTCCAAATCTAGCATCCCAATCTGCAAGGTGGCCTCTCTGATTGGCCTCTGCAATTCCATGACCCAGGCCATCTTCTCTGCATGCTTTCATATTTGGGTACTCATCTGTAATATACAGGCCACCCTCTACCACTCTGATTGAAATGGATATATGACACTTTCCCAGGCATCATTGACCAACCTCCATTGGTGGTCCCACAAACTGCTGGGATGGAATGGCCACTCTCTCCTCACCAAGGTCCCTGAGATCATGGCAGACATAGATGCCAGTAATGTAGAATGAGGTTTCAAGATCTCCTCCTCCACCACCAACATCAGTTATGCTGCACAGTGGGTGGCTGGCACCTGGACATCCTTGGAGTACCACCTGTCTATCAACTACCATGAGCTGAAGACAGTTCTCTTTGCTCTCCAGATCAACTCACACCACTGGCAGAACCATACAGTCCTGGTCCAGATGGACAATATGACCACACTGGTATTCATCAACAAACAGAGAGGCTCTCTCCACCACCTCTATGCCATTGCAATGTGCATCCACTCAATCTGCATGACACACTGCATTCACCTCTTTGCAGAATACCTCCCAGGTTCAGAGAATGTTCAGGTGGACTTTTTGAGCTGCCTCCATCCTAACCTCAATGACTGTAAGCTGCACCCAGCAGTGTTCTGATGGCTACACTACCTGTGGAGCCCAGTCCAACTCAACCTATTTGCCTCATACATGACCACACAGACCCCTCTCTTCTACAGCTGGTGGGCCAACCTCAAAGCCTTGGGGATAGATGCTTTTCAACACCACTGGCCTCCAACTGGGGTATACATGAACCCTCCTTGGATTCCAATCAATCGCACACTCTGCAAGATGAAGAAGGACTGATGCTCTCACCTCATCCTCATCACCCCTTTCTGGTCATGATAGAGCTGGTGGCCTGAACTCCTGGGGATGGTGGTAGCCCCCCCAATTCTCCTTCCACATTGGGCTCTGATGGCAGCTATACAGACATGCCATTGGGATGCCCTTGTCTGGCTGATCAGTGGTACTCCCCAGACACCATGGCACTGGTGGAGCCAGCTTATGACCTCATCCACACTAGTATCTGGACCTCTTCCTGCAAGAACTATGAGTCCACCTACTAATACTATATCTATTAGTGTCATCAACAGCATATTGATCCCCTTCATGTATCTACTGAGCTGTGGACAAACTGCCTTGCCCATCTCTTTCACAAGGGTATAAGTACCTGACAACTCCACAGCATCCACACCACCATTGGGCAATGGACCTCTGCTGTCAATGGTGTCTATTTCTCCAAACTCCCTACAGTCTCTTGCCTCATCCAGGGGATAGGCAACTTATACCCCCCCATACTCAAGGATAAGGCCCAGCAGTGGGACTTCTCTGTTCTCATCCACTCATTGACCTCTTTGGGCCCCTTTGACTCTAACAAGTGGCAGGTCCTATATGGCAAGAAAACCCATACCCTTTTAGTGCTTTGCAAATCATAGCATATTACAAGTGACTTTGCCCAATATTGGGCAACTGTGGATTTCCAGAGTGGCCAAGGTGACTGGTCCATCAAAATGATTCTCACTGCAGATATGACCAAGGAATGCACACCTGACTCTTCCTTCAAAACCTCCCGCCCTATCCCAGCACTTCTGGAGGACAAGGACATGTACCTGGTGTACTGAGTCTATCACTGGATGTACGAAATGGAACTCCTATGCCCACCATATAGCAGAGACCACCTCTTCATCAGTACATGTACTCCCCATCACAACTTAACTGCTGACTGCCTTCACAACTGGTTTTCGGAATGTATGGTGGCCACTGGCATCAACTCCATCCACCACCCCCATTCTGTTCAGACAGAATCCTGTACTGAGACATTGGAAGGGGGAACTCCCATTGATGAAGTCCTGGAGAGCGGGAACAAGACCACTTTCGAACATCACTACCATCTATCCCACAGGTCGCTGGTTCTTTCCATGACCTCTCAGGCAAAATCTTTGGTGTATATAGTTCTCTGGTACAAGGCTGCTATACTGGCCCAGCACTCTGCTCATCTCCAATCTATGAACAACCAACTCTGAAATGGTCTGAGACTAAGTGAAGCTTAGTCCCAGATGGATGAGGTACCATAGATACCGAAGTCTATCCCAGACTTTGCAAGCTTGGGGAGGACCATAAAGAGTTGGTTTCCCACTCATTCCCATCCTTTCCACTTCTTTTTTGTGGGTTCTTCTTTTCCCTGATGGCCCTGGCCACCAGGGGATTTTTTCTTTTTTCCTTACTTCTACTTTGGGCTCACTGCCAATCTTTCTTGGCTAAGAGAACTCCATGGGAGCAGAGATACTTTTATTACTATGTTTTACACAAATGTCTCACACATATATCTTAGACAGGTGAATTCACAGTTACATGTAAAACCACTATTTCTAAGACAAATAAAGCATACCATTGCTTTCTAGATGGCAGAAACCAACTCTTCAAGGTCCACTCCAAGCTTGCAAAGTCTGGGACAGACTTTGGTGCCTATGGCACCTTGTCCATCTGGGATCCTCCTACTTCTCTACACTTTCTTTCACTCTCATCACCTTACAGATAAATATCCCCCACATCAGTACTGAGGGCCAGTTCCTCAACTTTCTGTAGCCTCTCTCTCAGCCAATTAGAGTCTAATCTCTATATCTTCTGTCCTGAACAAATTCTCCTCTCAGACCTAATAGCTGATATTATGTAACTACCTCACCATACTCTGCCATAACCCCTCCACTCTTCTCCTTGTCTCAACTATCATCACTTGGGTACTCTCTTCACCAGTAATTGGACCACTCTGGGGTCCCACCTCAGACAGCAAGCCTTTGGAAGCACAATCTCTCCTATAGTCAGCTCTGTCTTCATTATCTCCTCCAAGAAGCAGTCTCCTCAAAGCCAACCTCCACCCCCTCAAGTCTCTTCAGGAACTTCACTGAGGCAGCTCCAACCATCTGCTTCAAGATCAGCCATAGAACCATTTTCACCATCAATACTAAGCTCTGGAAGAACAATATAATAGTAAACTCTGAGATCAATTTCTTATATAATGGAGCCACTGCCAGACCCATTATACCATCTGCCAGATCCCTCTGCCCATATTGGTTCCCCTATATAGTGCTACTATCAGTCATTACATCTCTTATTTTTTTCTAGATTTGCTTTTATATCTCTATCAGCAATCACCCCACTGTCCCCAGCTATAGCCCCTCCTGCCCCTATACTTGCTCCTCTGAGCAAAGGGCCTCCTGCCCTCCCCAGGTAAGCCTTGCTCTTCCTGTTAGCTATGTTAGCCTGAGCACCTACTGGCCATCCACTCTCCTTCACCTTGTCAGCAAAACTCAGAGGTCTATATTTTCCTCCATTCTCCCCAGATACTAGTTATTCTCCAGAGCCCTCTCCATCCTTCACACCTCTAAAAGAGCCCATCCCCAGGCCATAATCTCTCTTCACATATTGTCAGCCAAATGCCCCAGGTCTATCTGACCCAGCACACCCATCAGAACACTTGCTTAAAGATGTATTGATAGTACTTTTCTCTGAATTATCATAAATAGTGTTACTAGAAGTTTGTGTAACATAGATTGAACTAGAGAAAGGTTGTGCCAATTGGTATAGTGGAATTGTTTGAAATATTATATACAGTTGTAAGATAGAATGAAGCTAATAATCTATGTGGATTTGCTCATTCATTCCTTATTAATGTTCAGACAATAGTATCAGTAATGAGGGAGTATATACTCTGGTCAAATTTCTGAAATAAAACATGATGTTGACTGAGCTAAATCTCTCTTATATTTGGAATTGTTTGAAGTATTATATTATAGCTGCATGATGGAATCAAGCTAATGATCTATATGTATTTATACATCTATCTTTTGTTTATGTTCAGATAACAGAATCAGCAAGAAAGAGACATGTACTCTTGATGAGTCTCTAAAGCAGAACACAATCTTAATAGAGCTGAATCTCAAAGATATGTTTGATATATTGTAAGCAGCTGTGTGATAGATCAAACTTATGATCTCTACATAGTTACTTATCTATCTTCTGTTTATATTCAGAAAACAAGATCAGCAGTGAAGGGTTATATACTCTAGCCAAGTCTCTGAAGCAGAACATGACCTTAACTAAGCTGTATCTTGAAGATATAAGCATTGTGTACAGCTGTATGATGGAATTAATCTAACTATATACATATATTTGCTTATCCCACCTCTGTTCATATTCAGACAACGGCATCAGTACTGATGGGTCTCATATCCTAGCCAAATTTCTGAAGCAGAACATGATCTTGATCAAGCTAATCTCAAGTATATTGAACTGTATGAAGCATTGTATAAGGCTATGTAATGGAGTCAAGCTAACAATCTGTATATATTTGCTTATCTATCTCCTGTTCATTTTCAGACCACAACATTGGCACTAAGGAGACATGCACTCTAGCCAAGTCTCTAAAGCAGATCATGATCATGACTAAGCTAAATCTCCACAGTATGTCAGAACTTTGTGAAAAATTGTATGCAACTGTATGATGAAATAAAGCTAACAATCTATATGTATTTGCTCATCTATTTCCTATTTAGGTTTAGATAACAACATCAGCTATAAGGGGGCTCACATCCTAGATAAGTCTCTGAATCCAAATACCTCTATAACTGAGCTAAATCTCTCCTATATTTCAGAACTATATGAAGCATTTTATATAGCCAAATAATGGAATCACATTAATGATTTTTACTCATTGCTTACCCATCTCTTATTCCTGTTTAGGCAATAATATCAGCAATAAGAGGATATCTGCTCTAGCCAACTATCTGAAAAAAAATATAAGCTAAATCTCACAGATATATCAGAATTATATAAAGCATTGTGTGTGGCTGTATGGTGGAATCAAGCTAAAAATCTTTGTGTTTCCTCATACATCTCCGTTCATGTTCAGGTAATAGTATCAATGATATGAGCTATATACTATAGCTGAGTCTCTGAAGCAAAATATGATCTTGACTGAGCTAAATCTCATAGATATGTCAAAATTATGTAAAGCATTGTATGTAGCTCTATGATGGAATCGAGTCTAAATTCTATATACAGTTATTCATCCATCCCCTGTTTATGTTCAGGCAACAGTTTGGTGATGAGAGAGCATACACCAGAGCTGAGTCTCTACAGCAGAAAACAACCTTGATCAGCTGGATCTATCATATATATAAAGCATTTGTATGGCTATATAATGGAATTAATGTGTGTTTGCTCATTCATCCTCTGTTTATATATAGACTGCAATATCAATACTATGGGAGTATGCACCCTAGCTGAGTCTCTGAAGTAGAATATAAACTTGACTGAACTGAATCTTGAGGGTATTTCGAAACTGTATACAGTAATATATACAACTGTACATTGGAATCAAGTTAAAAATCTGTGCATATTTGCTTAGCTATCTCATATTTATGTTTGGACAACCATATTAGCATTGAGGATACAATGGATATACAAAATCCAATGTTTGATATTTCAGAGGAAGTGTTTCAGAAACTTGATTATGTAAAGAAGTACTATACTATTTTTGGATAGTATGGATTACTGGTTAAGCATTCCTCATACCAATGTTTGACTTTATTTTTACTTCCACTAGATTTTTGAAAGTACTTGTACCTTCTGTGGGATGTGTCTAGCTGGAATATATTCTATAGAATACAAGTCATAAAGATGATGTTGATCACTTTTCATAGTATCCTACTAAAGGAACTCTATGTCAATCAGAAAATTGTTATAAGTAGGATAAAAATTAACAAAAGGATTATTGGCTTATAAAATAAATTAAATGTCAGTATTCTGGTATTCAGACAAAATGCTGATAAATTAAACTACACAGAATGATATCTTTAAGTAACTCTATCACAAAAGCCCTAGGGGTTAAGGGGGAAAGCATTCATTGGTATATAATACTAGAGGTTCATACTAGTTTTTTCCAATTAAGAGAAATACACCCTATGATATTATCAAGTACATATTTCCTGTCTACCATTTACTATGAATAGGAGTATCTACAATGTCTTTGAGTGACTCTATCACTGGGAAGCATCCACCAGCCCATCATGTTGTGGGTTTACATGTGGTTTTTTTTCAATTAAAAGAAATACATACTCCTATGATATTATCAAGTTGAGAATGAGAGGCAATCAATTCTCATACACTGGTGGTTGCTAGCTCAGCATACTGATATGATATTCCATGGTGGTGCAGCTTCTGGTGAAGGGAGTACCCATGGTGACTAAGGAGGAGATGAGGAAGAGGGTGGAGGAGGTAATAATTGAGTATGGCGACATAGTGAACATAGGCTTTCAGGTGTGGGAGGGGACTGCGATCAGGACAGGAGATGTGGATGTCAGGATTCGGCTGGCAGGAAAGGAGGCCACAGGGAAGACGAGTGACTGGCCCTCGGGGGGCCTTTGTCTGCAAGGTATTGAGGGTGAAAGGGAGTGACAAGGAGGAGGAGGACTTGTTGGAGGTGCTGGAGGAGTTGGGTGGTGCTGTGGAGCGAAGGGTGGCAGCATGGAAACTGTACAAGGAGTCGACGCATCTGGAGGTTGTGGGCGTGAAGCATGTCCATATGGATAAGAAGCAGTGGGAGCAGGCCCAGGGATGCAAGAGGCAGAGAGAGCTTTTGGCGAGTATAACAGGAGGGGAGAAGAAAACATCAGTTGGAACTGAGGAGTCTGGAGGTGCAGGGACCAGTGTCTGGGCTGGTAAAGGAGGAGAGGAGGTAGCGGCGAAGGAGGCAGGGGCTGGGGGGAAGATGGACAAGAACCCATTTGCTGATGGTACCTTCGAAGTGTGAGAGCCGGAGTTGGATGCCACCCCCCCCCCACTTATCAGGAGGGGCCCAGGTGGGAAGTGAGGGATGACGGAGGATACACGGATGCAGGGGGCCCAGCAGGTGTGCTTTGGGGTCCCTGATGTGGGGCAAGGGGGTCAGGTAGTAGCAGTTGGTAAGGACGAGCTGGTGGATGTTCCTGAGGAAGAGTGGGATGAGGCTGCCAGTATAGGTGCTGACACTACAATGCTGGATGCAGGGCGGCCAGGGACTCCAGGGGAAAAGGAGGTGGGGAACTTGTTGTGGATATGCAAGGTGATGGATAATCTCACAGCAGATGCTTTGGGAGAAGTGGATCTGAGGGCAATGCCTGAGGAGTATTGGGCACGGATTTTGCATGGTGATGGAATGGTGGAGGCACTGAAGGTGGAGATTCTGGGTATTTTTCTGGAGGAGAAAGGGTATGAGGTGGATGAGGTGAGGAAGGCAGAGCTGGGGGTGGTTGCTGGTGAGCGGGCGGCCTACTGCTGGGCAGAGCATCATGGTTTACAGCTCTGACAGGAGGCCTGTCTGGAGTACCATGAGGAATTTGAAGAGCATGAAGATGGGGCAATGGTAGAACCTCTGGGAGCATTGGCAGCACAGGAAGCAGGGGAGAAGAAACTAGCTGCTGAACATGACTTAGACGTGGTGCAGAAGGAGTAGAGTGCAGAATTGTAGAGGATGGGACCATGATAGAACATTATTTCTTATGAACAGTACAACCAACATTTTCTCATTGAATGTGAATGGGTTACGGGGCGCTGGGCAGCAGAGGAACATTTTTACTTAGCTCAAGAGATTGGAGGCTGATCTCTTTTTACTACAGGATGTTCGGTGTGAAGATGAGGATGATCATGTCGAATGGACTAGAGAATGGGGTGGGGATGCTGCTTGGTTTGGAAAGGTAGTGATTTTGGTGAGAAAGGGTAGAGGTGACTTGGGGGGAATCAGAAGCTGGGGGAATCGCTTGGTCTGGGGAGATTGGCATCAGCCGGGCTGGGAATCAGTGAAGGTGGGCTCTTGCTACTGCCCTGCGGATAGGGGTGAGAGGACTGCATGGATTAGAGGGCTACTGGAGGAGGGTATTCTCTTGGAAGAAGGGGTCGATGTGCTTGGTGGGGACTTTAACATGGTTAGAGATCTGTGTCTGGACAGGACTGATGGAGAAAGGAGTACTGGGGGTAAAAGTGGAGGTCTGGACGCATGGGAGGAGGTGGAGATGTTGAGCTCCTTGGGGGATATGGGCAGAACTAGGTGGGGGGATGCCAGGGTCTACACGCACTGGGTGAATGACTTGGGCATGAGGATTGACTGGATTCTGATGGCGGAGTGTTGGGGTTCGGATGTTTGGAGGGCATTGGAAGTAGAGTGGTGCCCATGGTCTGATCACTGGGGACTTTTGGGGCAGGGGAAGTTTGGGGGGAGTGAAGATGGACCTGGACATTGGCGTCTTAACTCCTCCCTACTGGCTGAGAAGGGGTTGTGGGAATCATGAGTGGAGGACATTCAGGCAAAGGTTTATAATTGGAGGTGTGAGGGTCTGCTGGTGGATGTCCGATGGATGAGATTGAAAGAGGCTGCAAGGATTTATTGGGGAGAGGCTGGTAGGGAGGCTGGGAGGCAGAGGAGGAGGTGCACAAGGTGTGCTTCCAGCAGGCTGAGGAGATTACTATTGGATTGGGCAGATTTGCTCACTGTTGCTGGGGTGGAGGATTGGAGGATCAAGAGGGCGAAGCTGGAGATAGTAGAACTACAGCAAGTATTGAGGGAAGAGGAGGAGACTCATATGTGGGGCATGGCTGCAAGACTATGGTAGCAGGGGCTTGAGGAGGGTGAGCAGCCTTCTAGGTACTTATCAAGACTTCTCAAAGCTAGGAGAGTAAGACATCGGTGGGATGAGGTTCTGGATGCTGATGGGGACATGCTACGCAGTACACAACAAATCTTAGGGGAGTTGAGGGAGAGATGGCAGGGCTTGTGGAGCGAGGAAGAATGGGGCATTGATGAAGCAGGGATTGCAGGCACACTTGAAGAGTGGAGGCCTCCGCAAGTAGCTGGACTGGGTGACTTGATACTACCAGTGCAGGGAGAGGAGATCCAAAGTGTCCTGGCAGCAACTAAACTTGGGATGGCACCAGGGGAGGATGGGCTACCATGGGACTTCTGGAAGAAGATGGTGAATGTCCCTGGAGTGTTGGGTGAGATGGCTGCTCTCTGCGACCATGTTCTTCAGAGAGGTGAGTGAGTTGGAGAGCAGGATCTTGGGCTGGTGGCCTTATTGTACAAAGACAAGGGGAGGAGGGAAGACTGGAAGAACTGGAGGCTGATCATGCTTCTGGACATAGATAGGAAGATGGTGACTAAGGTGATTGTGGCAAGGCTGCAGAAAGTTGTCCAACAGGTGCTGGGGGAAGAGCAGTGGGGCTTTGTTGGGGGCAGACTTATAAGAGATGGGACTGTATGGGTTCATGGTGTTATTGAGGGGGCTCGGGCTTGTGGCTTGGATGGAAGGTTGGTCTTTTTGGACTAGGAGAAGACCTATGACCATATACGGCGGGTGTGGCTGGGCAAGGTACTGGACTGTATTGGGGTTCCCCCAGGGTTTAGGGCCTCTATGTTAGGTCTGCTGGAGAGCAGTAGAGCAGCTCTAACGTGTAATGGTTACCGGGGGAGGGCGTTTTCCTTGGGAAGAGCAGTTCCACAGGGGGACCCTCTGTCCCCTATTCTTTATACCCTTTCGCTGGAGCCATTGATGGATAGAATTCACCAAAAGGTGGTGGGGCTCTCTATATATGGTATAGAGTGGAGGGTGGGGGCCTTTGCTGATAATATGGTGGTTGGACTTGGTTCTGTGGCAGATGTGGGGGCACTTCAGGAGACTGTGGAATGGTATGAGGCCCACTTGGGGGCGAAGCTCAACTGGTATAAGTGTGAGACAATGGTGCTAGGGAATGGGCTAGTGGGCGGGGATGTCATTGGAACAATTGTCCCTGCTAGTGAGATGGTGCAGTATTTGGGCATCTTCCTCTCTGTATATGGCTCTGTCCTGCCAAGAGGGTGGTGGGAGAGCAGGGTGAACATTTGGGGAGAGGCCCTTCGAGGGTGGGGAGGCCGCCATATCTCTCTAGCTGGGCGGGTGTCAATTCTGAATGTATATTGGTTCCCCAAACTGTGGTATGTGGCATATCACCTTGACTTCCCAGCGTGGGTAGTGAAGAAGCTGATGAAGGTGACTAGGGATTGGATCTGGGCAGGGAGGAGATCCCAGGTCAGTTGGGATACTCTTGTGAGGCCGGTAGTTAGGGGGGGTCTTGGACTGGTGGACTTTCCTAAGAGACTGCACTGCTTGCGAGCCTGGTGGTTAAAGAGAGCTATGGAACTGCAGGGCAGCAGTTGGGTACCTCTGTTGCAGAAGGTATGGGAGATGCGAACATCCCCTCGAGGGTCCTCTGGGGATCTGCTCTCTTTGGTGGGGCTGAATAGCACTGGGCGGATGCGGTTCAAGGGCTTTTGGTGGGGAGTGGCTGATGGAGCACACCGAATTGGCCTGCGCTGGCAAGGCAATGAGGAGGAGGAGGTGTGGGGGCCTAATATGTGGCATTGGGATAGATTGCTCCTGGGGGGTGCTCTGCTTGCTATGTTCGATATTAGGGAAGGAGTAGAGTGTCAGCAGGGGCCGGGTCAGGACCTTTGGCCAAGTGGCTGGCAGGCAGCAGAGATCAGTGAGGAGTGGGACTGGGCAGGTATCTGGTCCTGGAGTGCTGAGGTACGGAGGTGGCTTCCCCCCAAGTTCTGAGTGGTATGGTGGAGAATGTTGAGGAGGAATGTCATGCTGAATTTCCATACAGGGCATTTGGTGGATGGTGGACAATTTGACTGTGAGGAGTGTTATGATGTTGGGCAAGCTGGGGGCTATGTATAGATGCCAGAACATTGGCTGGGAGAGTGTGAGGTTTTGGGGGAATTTTGGGCTGTAATAGGGGATAGACTGGGTGTGGGGCGTAGGCTGGTAGGGGAGGGGGGTCGCTGGGAGAACTTGAGATCTCAGCTTGTAGGTGGGGTGGGAAACAGTTGGCTCACTGTAGGGTGAGTACTAGCAGTCTGGGTGGGAATGGCGGGTCATTGGCTGTTTGTATTTGAGGAGGGACAGTGAGTGGGGATGCAGGAGAAGGTGTTAAGGTGGGAGGAACTGTTGGGGGATCTGCTGGCTGGATGGTGGGTGGGTTGGGGTCCTCAGGGGGGCAGACGTTGCAGTCTGGTAGTAAAGATCTGTGAGCAGAGTGGTGGGAGGGTGGCAATGGTGCTAGACAAGGTGGTCTTTCTTCGGGAAGGGGTAGGGGGAGAGGGGCCCCCTAGGGGGATTGGATAGGGGGTGGGATCACTGTATTTATATGGGATAGATGGGTATTAATAAAGGAATGGAGTCCAAGTGACTATAAAAAAAAAA
>RBNI01001140.1:0-24146 GCA_003990745.1 Jimgerdemannia flammicorona | reverse complement strand
AAAAAAAAAGGTAACGTGCTTCTTTCTTACATACTTTCAAGATTCAAATTTTGCAAACTCTTATTCGTTTTCAAGGATTCGGCCAGTGTGATGACTGCCTTATCGTCAATATAGTTCTCTATATAGATGAATAGAATTGTTATACGTAGTTGATAGTTATGGATCAAATATCACATAATGATGTAGTTTGATCTTCATTTGTACACCATCTTCTACAGTATTGACTTTCATTTTAATACTGACATCACTCCTCACAAGCTTACATATATAGAATTCCCACAGATGAAAATCTCAGCAGTTGCTGGACAAAGACAATGCAATTGTGACGAAATACCTAGAAGATGTAATTCTCTAAGTCAAAAACACTTCTGAAGCATATTTTTAATCCTATGGTAGGAAAAGGTTGATTTCATCAGCAAGGTCATCAAAAAGTGACTTATTTGTCATTTGTCAGATAAACATTAAATGAAAAAATATCACACTGCATATTATTCATTTACTTTAGTCTGTATAAGTATTTGATAGAAGGATATATTAGTATATATTACATTAAATTTATCAAATGATAATGTTAATAAATAACTTACAAGAGAATTTCTGTAATAAAACTATATGCTAATAGAATTACTACATATATTACAGATAATCAATAGTGACTATTGGCCCTAAGTTCTGAGTTCTTGAGGAAGCACTAAGTTTCAAATTGCCTATTGTGGCAAGGTCCAAGTATGGCTTTTGGGTTCTTGTCTAGGTGTAGGAGGCTGTGCTTATATCTCAAGTTAATCAGACTTTGAATTGTTAATAAGTCAGATCTGAGGTTTCTGTAATAAGAATACTACTTTATTCTTATATTTGGAAAAGTAGAGCTGAGGTTACAATTCACTCAGTATAGAGGGTATTTATACATTTTGAAGCTATGACTAAATATAATATACTAGATATGTTTATATATAGTTATACTACTTTGGATAACTATAACTGCTAGTCAGAAATTCTATAGAAAATTCTATAGAAATTTATATAGGAATTTTCTTCAGAAATTCCAGAGGCTTGTAATGATTTGTTATATTCTTTCTTTCTTTGCTTGAGCCTACTTATTAGACTCAACACTAAACTCTAAGTATTCATCAAACTAAAGGATAGTATACTGAACTACTTGAAAGATGATTTTGCTCTATTGTTTATTACTCAAATTGACAATATTCTCAGAGGATACTCCATAAAGGTAGTCAAGGACTTAGGGTCAGATATATGTAAAAGAGAACATAGAGTCTCTTGGCAACTATATAAGTATGATAGTTAATGAAAAGATAGGCTCATTGTTTGGCAGTACTGAAGGTAGCTTATAGATAGATAAGGTATCCTATCTCATAGTACTTCTTGAGTTCTTGTTGGTATTGGAATATCTAGAAATGCTGTATTCTTTTAAGATATTATTGGGCTTCATTTGGATTTAGGTCTCTAGAGATATTTATATTGATGGATAGTAGTTCAGTAGAGTTCTATTAGTATTCAATTACTTTAAGAACTATAGTAGTAATACTATTATTAACTTATTCTTAGTGTTGTCACTGGGTGCTCATATTAGAAAGAGTGGGTTATTATATATAGATTATATTAGGATACTTATATTTCTTTTTTACCAGAGTTATTCAGGGGTATGACTGTCTTTTGGAAATTCCATTGAAATTTTCATTATATCAGATATCTGTATCAGATTACTGCTTCTTCGGTATTTGGCAATAAGTTGTCTTCTTTTTTCCAAGTAGTATCATATTTAGAGTATTCTTTCTATTTTATGAGATAGTATCAAGTGGGCTTGGTGGCTCTTCCAAATTAATGATTCTTGTAATCTAGAATATGATCAACTTCATATTCTGGCTATTAATTAATAATTATTAGATCTGGGAGTAGTATAGTTCTTCTTTTGAAAGTATTTAAGATATATGGCTAAAGTTGAGATATATAGAACATTAGATAAATCCTTTCTAGTATTGTCAGAAGATCTAACTTATATATAACAGGTTTATATTTTTCAAGAATTTTGAATAGTCTAATATAGCATAGTCTAAGTTTCTTTTTTGGATCCATGTTACTCAAGATTAGATACTAGGTACTGAGTAATACTTGTTCTTTTTTATAGGTGACTTCTCTTTTATTCTTATCAGTATATATCATTTGTATTCTTTGTACTTTTATGAAGATATCTCATACTTGCTGAATATTACTTTTGATTACATGTACCACTAGTACTATAGTTCAGATAACAACTATCAGAGTTTATAGATATTATCTATGGTTTAAGTAGAATAATGTCATCTTGATACTTGCACTTAAGCTGTTGTAGATAAATTTGGCTAGAGTCAGCTTTTTGTCTCAATTATTTTACTTATAGCCATAGTGGATACTAAGTATCTATTTCAGAGTTCAATTGGTTCTTTCTGTTTAGCCATCTGTTTATAGGTAGTATGCTATAGACATTTTCAGTTATACTCCTAGGCTCTTGAAGAGTGCTTGTTAAAAGTTACTTGTGAACTTTATATCTCAATCTGAGATAATTGCTAATGGTAGTCTATAAAGATAGAATATATTATCAATGAATAGTTGAGCTGTTTCTGATGCTGTTGTTGTGATGGTTATTATAATAAAGTGGGTCTACTTACTGAGATAATTAATGAAGATGATAATTACATCTCTTTTCTTTTTAGTTTTTGGTAACTAGATAATAAAGTCTATTCCAATATAGTTCTAATTTTAAGTGGAAATTGGTAGTAGTTATAGAGTGCCAGCTAGTACTTAATTTCTGAGCTTATATCTTTGGTAAATATCATAAGATGTAATATAGTTCTTGATCTCAGATATCATTTTGGGCCAGTAGAAGTCTTGGACAATATATTGATATATTTTGTCAAAATCTATATATCTGGCTATGGACATATCATGAAGTTCTTGTAGGATTCATAAATAGATAGAAGTATCAGAGATCTAAATTCTTGTATTGTTAAGATATATATATCTATTTTGAACTGATACATTCTTATAGACTTTCTTTATAATATTGTTGTCTTCTTTGAGAATTTGTCTGGTAATTTCTTATATATTGGTATTCTTGGCATACTCCTTCTTGACTTCTTTAAATAGACTGGTAACAATGTTGTTAATTACTATAAGATCATTATTTTATATACTTTAAGAGAGTATATCAGTTATGTTATTCTTGGTTCCAGCAATATACTTGATTTTGACATCAAAGAGTATAAGAATCTGTATCTATCAGACTTGTCTTTTAGTAAGAATTGGCTGTGTCTGGATTTATTAAAGGGCTTGATGATTAGTCCATAAGATGAACTTTTTGCTATAGAGAAAGTATCTCTATACTTATAGAGATCAGATGATAGCAAAGAGTTTCTTATCTTATATTGTGTAATTTCTTTCATACTCATTGAGTTTCTGAGATAGGTAGGCAATAGAGTATTTGTGTTGAGTTAGAACTACTTCAATAATAATGTTTGAAGTATTAGTAATAACTATGAAGAGTCTAGTTAGATCAGGGCTAATCAGGATTAGTATATCTATTAGCATTCTTTTGAGAGTATTTATGGCTGTAGTGCATGCTTCTGTCTATTCTCTTTCAATGTTGGCTCCTTTTTTGATAAGACTTATAAGTAGAGCAGTGATTGTGGAGAATCCTTAAATAAATCTTCTATAATATTCTATCAGTTTATTGAATCCTAATAGAGACTTGAGAGTCACTCCTTTCTCCACTACCTTATTGATTATAATAGTTTGGTAGGCAATCTTCTGAGTTTACTTTTCACAACTAATACCCCCTCTACCTTGGGTTGGTTTGCTGTATCTATTGTAGGGCAGTAGGAGGGAGACAATAGTGATAAGTTGTCTCTTTATCAGTATTAGATCAGTGTTTTCTCCACTTTTTTATGGTTTCTAGTGCCTTCAGCTACATCTAGGGTATACTCATTTTGGTACAGTATCTTCTTCCTTTTGCCATCACCAATGAGGTGTCATCTTAGTATATCATGGATTATATAGAAAGTCAGCTGACCTTGGGCATCAAGTACCTAGTATAGGTTACCTGCAGGTTCTCAGTACCTGTAGTGGGGCCCTCTGGCTTTAGTGAGCTCCCTGACAAGTATAGTTCTAGTATAGGTGACTGTTTCTTAAATAATATTGGGATAGGAGGGGAGTTGGCTGTCATAGATAGGAGGAAGAGTGATAATAGTAGACCAGTAGGGTACTAGACTGGGGGCAGTCATCAGGGCTGGGGCAGGTGCTACTTCAGTGAGACCTTTTGATTAGTATGGGGCAGTTAGGTAGTAGGTATCACTCTCAGCTTCTTTTGGTGATTCATGGAGTTGGGCCCTTGTCATTGGGGAGAACTGGGGGACTCAAGACTATCCATATCAGACATCTTGGCTACACTCAACTAGAACTAGAAGCTGATATAACAATATGTTCAAGGCTCATAGGCTTGAGTAGTGGGGTATTGGGTGTCTTCTCCTACCTCATGTATAAGTCCTCTACTTATCTTGCTTGAGAGAACTAAGTCTTATCCACTATTATATACCTTGAGAAGGGTTTTTTCTTTGTCTGTCATTTCCACTTGGGGTAACAGGGGTTATTCTATTTGGCTTGGGTATGGCCTTATATATATATTGGGGTTTTGAGTATATACTTTCAGTTATTTATATATAACTGAGTTCCCCCTGATAGTAGAGAGAGCATGGTATACAGAATGAGGTATGGACCACTATAGGCCCTGCTGTATCTGATATGATCAAGCTGCTGGACAATAGCTAGCCTAGGTTTAATAAGGGGGTAGTGCTTGGTAGATAGTGGGAGGGTTTTGGCCTATATAGTCTAAGTTCTCTTCCAATAAAAATCCATAGAACTCTGAGTCTATTAAACAAAAAAAAAAGAGACTTAAGAGTTTTTAGGATAGGCCAATTGTAGATTGCTTGAGTCTTCTTGGGGTTAACAGCAATACTATTTTCTGAGATGATGTGGTCTAAGTATTTGATTTTTTTCTTGAAAAAGTAATATTACTTTCTTTTTACTAAGAGCTTGTATTTATAGAGTATGTCAAATACTATTTATAAATGTTATCAGTATATAATATTTGTAACAATTTCACAGTTATAATAGTTATATTTAGTCTTAGTACATTTTTTGTGTCTTTTAATCAGTCTTTTCTTATTATTTCTTGAACATTCTACTATGTTCCAGTACCTTCTACTTGCTTAGAAACCTTCTCTCAGCACCCAGACACTACTAGAACATTCTTGTCTTTCCTTGGTATCAAGTATCTTGTCTCAGCTAGTCATGGAACCTTTCAGAACATTGTAGAATAGTATTAGTTAGCTTTGCCAAGAACCTATTTCTTGGCATTTCTCTTTCTTTCTAAGATCCTTCCAGATCTTTCTTTTAGATCATATATAAATATCCTTATTCTCTGCCTGAATAAAGCTCAGAATATTTTCTCTCAGAAATCCTTCAAGAATACTTGAACCTTTAAGTATCTCTTTGAGCTACTTTAGGCCAACTAGAACTTCCAGATTTAGCCACTTCCTCTTAAAGAAACTAGAACTGTTACACTTGGTAGCAGTGGTGTCATTATACCTTGCCTTATTAAAAAACCTCACATGAATTCGGAAACTAGTCACAACTAGTCACATGAACCTGAAATGAGCCATGAAGAGTCAGTCTACTAGCCAGACCCCTCTGCTACAGAAGAAGCAGGAGGATTGCAGCTCAACATAGAAGATATAATCAATGCCATGGCCCACTAAATTCAAGAACTTCAAGCACAACTAGAACAGCAGAAAATACAAACTATGGGTACATCATATCCTACTGTAGTACTAGTTAGTTTCAAGTCACTCAAGCCAGATACCTTTGACAGCCATCGAGGAGGACTATCTACAGATGCATAGACCTTCCAATTGGATCAATACTTCAAGCTTACAAGAATGGAAGATAACATATAAGTCCAATTTGCTGCCACACTTCTCTGAGGAAATGCAGCCATCTGGTGGCACAATCATATCATAGTTATGTCTATATACTCATATGCATGAATCAGAGATTGGGAAGCTTTCAAGAGAGCTCTTCACAAGTAGTTCAAGCCTGCTAATACCACCAAGCTAGCCAGGGACAAGCTAGCAAATATCAAGCAACTCAAGTCTGTACAAAGCTATAATACACAATTCTTGTCAATCCTACTTGAGCTATCAGTAGTATCTGAATAAAAAGATAGACCACTATGTCCAAGGTCTGAAGGGAAATACATGAGTCAAGGTCAAGCTAGAAGAGCCCAAAACTCTTGATGAAGCCATGAGAATCACTAATAGATTTGATATCATCACCTTTGGCAACCACTTCAAACCAGAATACTACAAAAAGAATACCTTTGAGAACTGCCACAGAAACCAACTAAGGATAGTTGGCCCAGCACTAATGGACTTAGATACTATGAACAAAAAGAATACCAAGCTCACTCCTAAAGAAAAGAACTACCTGAAGAAATCTGGAGCTTGTTTCTTCTGTCACCAAACAGGATACATTGCAACCAAATGCCCTAGAAAGACTAGTGAACCCTCAAGACCAGTTACTGTGTTGTTCAAGGATACACCTGTCAATCCCACTATCAGTCAACTTGAGCTCAAGGTTAAGAAGCTTCATCTAAAGGCCCAGGTCTCTCAATATCAAACAGAAGGAGCCATTGGTCTTGACCTACACTCAGTCTATTTCAGCCAAGGGCCACACTCTAGTGCCTACTAGAATTGCAGTTCAATGTCCTGAAGGACATTATGCTAGAATTGCACCATGATCAGAACTTAGTGTCAAACATCATTTGGATGTAGGCACTGATATCATTGACCCAGACTTTTGAGGACAAGTTCAAGTCTTACTTATCAACCAGAAGAATCAAGACTACACAGTTAAAGAAGGAGACTGAGTCATGCAAATAATTCTGGAAAAAGCCAGTCAACTCAAGATTATAGAAGTCCAAGAACTCCCTGAAACCAAATGAGACCAAAAGGGTTTTGGCAGCACTGATCAAGCAGCAAGTCTTAGTGAAAATCAAGCTCAAGCTATGCTCATTTTCAAAGGCCTAGTTAAAGGAAAAGAAGTTCAAGTACTCATAGACAGTAGAGTTACAGGGAACTTCATCAATCAGAATCTCATTGAAAACCTCAAGATCCTCACCAAACCTACATCCAAGAACAATAGTATAGTCACTACAGATGGTACTCTGCACTCCATCAAGTTAATTGCCACCAAACTGTCCATCAAGATCCAGAAATATTGGAAACAAGTAGACTTCGAGATTATATCACTAGGAGATTATGATCTGAAATTAGGAAAACTCTGGCTTACAAAACATAACCCAGACATTGATTGGTGTAAGAATGAAGTTATCTTACTTCAAGATGGAGCCAACATTATGATCAAGACAGACAAGACTACAAGCAAGACCCAGATTGCAATACTGTCAGCTATACAGTACAAGAAAGTACTCAAGAAGACAATACATGCCTTTGTTGTAATGATCTGCCCTAAGAAACAAGACAAGAGACTATCAGTCAATAAAAGCATCAAGCTATTGCTAGAGGAATTCAAGGATGTCTTTCCAGACAAGCTACCTGGCCTACCACCTACATGAGAAGTTGATCATGAAATTGAACTGACCCCAGGAGCTGTACCACCCAAGAAATATATGTACTACATGTCACTACTTGAAATCAAAGCAGTCAAGAAGGAACTAGAAGAACTACTTGCACAAGAAGCCATCCAGCCAAACAAATCTCCTTATGGCTCACCAGTCTTATTCATCAAGAAGAAGGATGGTACTCTGTGAATATGTATAGACTATCATGTACTCAACAAACTTACTATCAAGAACTGCTATCTATTACCCTTAATTGATCAAATCTTTGATGCTCTCAAGAATGCCAAGTACTTCACCAAGTTAGACCTTATGTCAGAATACCACCAGATCTGAATCAAGCCAGAAGACATTCCCAAGACTGCATTCATGACTCTCTTTGGACTCTACAAATTCCTGGTCTTAGCATTTGGTCTCACCAATGCACCTGCCACATTCCAGACTCTGATGAATAAGATATTCAAGGACCAACTATTTATTTTCCTGTTGGTATATCTTGACAACATTCTGATCTTTAGTACAACTAAAGAAAAATATCTCAAATACATTTAAATAGTCCTGGAGATCCTGTAAAAATACAAACTTTATGCCAAGCTCAAGAAGTGTGAATTCTTCAAGGAACAAGTTGAATACCTTGGCCACATTATCTCTATACAAGGAATTCAAGTAGACCTATACAAGATAGAAGCAATTGAAGAATGGTCCATTCTGTCGAACCTCACAGAACTCTGATCCTTCCTTGGTCTAGCTGGCTATTACTGCTGCTTTGTCAGAAACTTCTCTGGCATTACTGAGCCACTGACTAACCTCATGAGAAAGGCCCCACACTCAGACCACTATGTACCCTACACCTGGGATCTCTTTTGTCAACAAATCTTTCAAGAACTCAAGAACTGCCTGACCCATGCCCCAGTTCTGTATAATGCAGATCAAGGCCTAAAATTCATAATCATTACTGATGCATTGAATTTTGCCATTGGAGTAGTCCTGTCACAAGATGATGGCAAAGGACATTGCCCTATTGCTTTCAAGTCCCACAAGCTGGCCCCAGCTGAACAAAAGCTAGCTACTTACAAGAAGGAACTACTAGTAATAATACATGCACTAGACTACTGGTAATGCTATCTAGAAGGTGTTGAGTTTGATGTTATTACTGATCATCAATCTCTCAAGTACATCAACACCCAACCTACTCTGTTATATCTATAAGCCAAGTGGAGCCTCAAGCTTCAAACCTTCAATCTGATAATCATCTACAAGCCCAGCAAGACACTTGTAGTACCAGATGCCTTATCAAGGCACCCAGATCTCACCACAATCATATAAGTTACCTTGGCATCAGAATTCCTAGACCAAATCAGGCAAGCTTATGAAGAAGATACAGTTGCTACTAGAGTTTTCTTGAATGAACTCAAGGATACATATACTGTCAAGAACAATCTGATCTATCATCAAGACCAAGTCTATCTACCTGAAAACATAAACCTACACTATAAGGTTTTGCAAGAATACTATGACTCCCCTCTTGCCAGTCCTGGGAATTGAGAAGACCATCAAGAACATCCAACACCACTACTATTAGCCAAACATGGTCAAGGAAATCAAGAACTATGTTGCCAGCTGTGATCTATGTCAGCACAATAAGTCTACCAACTAAGCACTCACTGGTTTGCTACAACTACTGCCAATTCCTACCAAGAAGTTTGAGCAAGTTACCATGGACTTTGTAACTCAACTACCATGAACTCAATCTGGTGCTAACACTATTGTCATATTCATTGACTGTCTGACCAAGACTATGGTTGCTGAACAAACTACTATCAATGCTACTGTACCTGAGATTGTAAGAATCTTCTTCAAGTCTATCTTCCATCACTATGGTCTACTATGAGTAATTGTTAGCAATTGTGACCCCAAGTTCACCAACCACTTCTGGCAAACCCTCTTCAAGACTCTAGGAACCCAATTGGCTATATCTACTGTCTTTTACCTACAAACTGATGGACAAACTGAGCACATGAACAGAACTCTAGAACAAATGCTTAGAAACTATATTTCTTACAAGTAAGATGATTGGGACATCTACCTGACTTATATAGAGTTTGTATACAACAATGCTGTCCAATCATCTACTAGTCTTTCCCCTTTCTGATTACTCTATGGTCAAGATCCTGAGACCCCTGCAAGTCTATTCTCTTTCAATAAAACCAGTCAAATACAAGTCCCAACTACCAAGAACCTTATAGACAAAATGGACAATCTACTCAAGATTACTACCATGAACCTTCAGAAGGCTCAACAGCATCAAGCCAAGTATGCTGACAAGAAACACTGTGATGTCACTTATACTGTTGGAGATCAAGTCCTACTGTCTACCAAGAACCTCAAGATACAATATCAAGTCAACCACCCTTCAAACAAGTTCCAACCCAAGTATATTGGACCTTTCAAGATCACTGAACAAGTCTCTGCATCCTTCTACCACCTCAAGCTATCTGAAACCATAAGAGTGCACCCAGTCTTTCATATATCACACCTCAAGACCTGAAACCAGTCACCACCCTACTCTGGTTAAATTCCTAAGCCTTCCACCCCTGTGATTATTGAAGACCATATTGAGTATAAAGCTGAGAAAATTCTTAACAAATGAATCTGCTACCACCACTCTGAATACCTAGTCAAGTAGATGGGTTATCCTGAATATGATGCTACCTGGGAACTACTGGTCAACCTCAAGAACTCTCAAGATCTAGTTCAAGACTTTGAGGTAAAATGCATTGCCCAATCTCTGTAGTGACTTCCTTGGATTATTGACAACCTATGGCAATGATCTGTACCTTATATATCAGAAGTTTACTTTGGGACCCCAGAACTAGCAGAATATTTAATGAACAAGTCTATCGAAATGAAGCTACTAGCTGGGTTTGAACCCCTCCCAGTTGGTTAGTCTGGTAATAGGCCCTCTGCCCTATATGAGGATGGCCAATCTCTGCCAATACACCAATTTAAGTTTGAGAAATTTTGGTTAAGTATATCTAGTCTTGTGTTACCTAAGATCTCAATGAGGACATTAGTTCTTAAGGAGGGAGAGATGTAACAATTTCACAGTTATAATAGTTATATTTAGTCTTAGTACATTTTTCATATCTTTTAGTCAGTCTTTTCTTGTCATTTCTTAAACATTCTACTATATTCTGGCACCTTCTACTTGCTTAGAAACCTTCTCTTGGCACCCAGACATCATTAAAACATTCTTGTCTTTCCTTAGCACCAAGTATCTTATCTCAACTAGTTATGGAACCTTTTAGAACATTATAGAATAGTATTAGTCAGCTTTGCTAAGAATCTATTTCTTGGCATTTCTCTTTCTTTCCAAGATCCTTCTGGATCTTTCTTTCAGATCATGTATAAATATCCTTATTCTCTGCCTAAATAAAGCTCAGAATATTTTCTCCCAGAAATCCTTCAAGAACACTTGAACCTTTAAGTATCTCTTCAAGCTACTTTAGACTAACTAGAACTTCCAGATTTAGCCACTTCCTCTTAAAGAAACTAGAACCATTACAATATTACTTATACTATATACTTGAATATTATCTAGATAGACCAGGATAAATACATTAAGATATTTTCAAAAGATATTATTTATCAGTATTTGGAAGGTTTGCTGATATATTGGTGAGGCCAAATGACATTATACAAAATTTGTAATGTCCAAATCTTGTTTGAAAGGCTATCTTGAGGATATTTTCTTCTTTGATATATATTTGATAATATCTAGATATAAGGTCAATGAGTGAGAAGGTCTTGGCCTTGTATACTTGATTAAGCAATTTATTAATTCTTGAGAGTATATATCAATTCTTGATTAAAATCTTATTGAGTACTTAGTAATCAATATATATATGAAGACTTCTATCCTTCTTGTAGATAAAGAGGATTGATATACTATATGGTAATTTTGATGAACAGATGAGACCTTTACTTGTTAGTTCTATTAATTATTTCTTGAGAATCTCTAGCTTAGATTGGGCTAGTTGATAGATTTTATAATAAGGGGGGGTCAGAACTGAGAATAGTTTTAATACTATATTCTACTGCTCAGACTAGTGGTAGTTCTTAGAGTTCCTGAAAGATATCTTCATAATTCTTGAGTAATTCATAGAGGTTGTCTTCTTCATCATCCTCATCCTTCAGCAGTTTGGAGAGTTCTTCATCATCTTCTTCTAAAGTCTCTTTAATTGTATATATATAAATATACTAGTTTGGTTTTCAAATCAGCTTCTTCATTTGAATAGTAGAGATAATGTCACACCTAGGCTTCAATTTCTTCTTGGTATGCTCAGATTGTAACTTGATATCTCCTAGGGAAATGATATTGGTTTGTCAATTAATATGGGAATTTTTCTGAGTGAGTCAGAATTTTCTGAGGATGAGATTGTATCCAGAGAGGTGTGTAATGTGGAAGGTTTGTCTTGTGGTATAGTTTTCAAGTTATAGAAGTATATTCTTATATATCTTAGAGAGTTTCTGTATTGCTTCATTACTAAATATAGTAATGTTTCCTTCTGAGTTTCTTTGTAACTTAAGGTGAAATTTGTCAGCAGTTTCTTAATCAAGATAACTTTGCTTACCCCACTATCAATCAGGACTTTGACAGTGTTTCCTTTGATTTTCCCTTATAGGCAGATGTATTCTATATTAGTTTCTTATTAAGCAGTGATTATTTCTGGGGTAGTTTCTTCTTTCCAATCTTATACTTTTTCATCTTCATTATTGATATTCTTAATTTCCTTATCTCATAATTCTGAGATAGTTGGCTTATACTTCTTGGATTTGAGAATACATATAATATATTCTCCTATATGTTCAAAATAGTATATCTTGATTTTATGGAGGTATTATCCTATAAGAATGTATCTATCAGTAATATATTAATATAATTTCTAATCTTAATCTTGCAGTTCTTCAATATGAACAATCTTTTGTATCTTGGTCTTCTCCTTGATCTTATCAGGGTACTTTTCTGTTGATCTGAAGGGTTTCTCTCCTCTATTAGAGGATGATAGGTTATTTTTTTCTTCTACTTCGAGATCATTGCATATTACTTCAATGATGGCTTGGGAAATTCATTTTCTATATATAATTTCAACAGCCTTTTGTTCAGTATTATATAGTAGGACCTTGATTTCACCTTTGAATCCTTGGTCTATAACTTCTCTAACTATATGAAGTCTTTCTTTCTTAGTTAGACTACTTCTTTCTGTAAGGTAGATGTAGATTCTTTTCAGGACCTTTATTCTAACACCTGTGCTGATGGTTGCTTACTTGTCTGGTTTGATGGTTACTTTCATACTTGAGTAGAGATCATAGCCAGCATCAGATTTATGTGTCTTATCTGAGATCTTTGCAGTGATATAAAATCTCTTGACCTTGATTTTCTCAGAAGTTCTTTTGGGATTATCTCCTATTATAGTGATGGTGTGTGAGGAGGATAGTTCTTTGTTGATGTTGGTCTTCTTATCAGAGTATTCACAAGATATATGTCCTCACTTTTTGCAATGAAAACATACTCTTTTTTTCATAAGTTCTTCTATTTCCTTATTAGACAGTTTCTTGAAACCTTCTTATAGTCTTGTGAAATCATTCTAGGATTAATACTTCTCCTCAAATTGGCATCATTTATCTCCTTTATTATTGCTTCTATTATCTCTTAGCCTTTGAGCTGTGAGGATGATATATACTCAGATAATAGCTTATCCTAGGTATTATTACTCATATGAGCAATTATAGAGTTGTTCTTACTCACAGATTTTTTCTGATAACTATCCAGAGATAGTATTAAAGAAATAGGCAGCTTGGATTACATTTACTATCTGTTCTCAGTAACTATATTCTGCTCCTATAGTGTTCAGAAGAGTTTCAAGTCTTGTAGCAAATACTTTAAGATCTTCTTTTTCATTATTGTAGAATCATAAGTTCTTGAGCTTAGTTCTGGCTTTGGTAATATAGGCAGAGCTATGGAACTGCTGAATGATTAACTCTTTTAAACCTATAGTAGTTGGGTGGGCTTTATAGTCAGAATGATTATTATCTCTATCACTTGTAAGGATTTTGGCTTAGATTTCCCAAGTAAGATAGATTGTATCACTATTGAGCAGCTATTCCTGTAAAGTGTGTAGTGACTTTTTCTATCTGTATATAGAGATCTTCAATCTCATAATATACATATATTGCTTTCAAGAACATTATCTGGGCTTCAATTGTCATTCTAACTATTAGCATAATAGTTGGTATCAACTTATCCTATGAATGTTATTACTTGGTCTGCTTTGCCTTCAAATGAAGTGAAGTGGAGGCCTTTTGTGGGCTTATTTGTTTTAATACTAAGATAAAGGGCTTGAGTAAGTATAGCTACTTAGTCAGCAAATACTACCATCTTATTATCTACTAATGCTATTTTGCTATTTCTGTTGTCCATTTGGTGAGATGGTTAAGATTCTTCTCCTTCTATTGTTATAGTATATTGGTCACAGTTTAGAGCTGACTTGTCTATAATATTACTAAGATAGATGAGTCTGTAGACTGGTGGTTTTAATTGAATAATTATTGAATCTGTTGTAATCTTGGATAGGCTTGATATCCTTGGTAGTGATTCTATAATAGTACTGGGGCCACCAATATTGGGTTCAGAAGTTTCTTTAATTATCCTTCTTAGTTTTGATAATATAGCAAGAGTTTTATTGGGTTCAGTAGTTTGTAGTTCTTGTTGCTGAATTATTCTTACTTGTGTATAGAGAATTTGATAATAGAAGTAGGATTTCTTTTGGTAGATATAGTATCTTTTGTAGTTTAGAAAAGCCTTAGCTTTATAGTAGCAATCATTTGGGAGATAGTTCAGGAAGTATTTGGTTATAGCCTCAATAGATTCTTGGATACATTTTTCATAGAAGTGGCTACTAACTAGGTTGTTAAATCTCTTCTTAAGTTCCAGGATATAGAGGATGTCTTTGTTGAGTGTAAGAAAGGTATTGAATATCTCTTAGCTGGTATGGGTTTTAGTTCACTCAGTGATGATTTTATTAACTTCTTCAGCTTAAGTCTGAAGAGTATCTAGAGTGAAAATATTCCTTGACTATCACTATCAATGTTAGTAATATTGATCAATATCTTAATTATCTGTAGTAGGTTCTTAAAGAAAGATTGCTCATAGGTGAGGAGAAACTGGCTATTGCTACCAAATTATAATAAAACTATATGCCAATAGAATTACTATATCAGATTAATACAATTAGTTTATGCAGCTTGGAAATAATACTCAGGATTCCCTCACTTCAAGATATTTTGTCTATATGTATAAGATAATCCTGAACAGTGAGGTTCAGTATGTAGGCCTGATAATATATATAGTAGTTTTCTATACCAAAGGCCATCATAATGGCCAAAATCTATACTTGAAATTTTCCATTGACAAATTTATGTAAAAATAAATAACCATTAAAATCTAATTTAATTTAAGACTTTCCTCAAAATACTAACCAGATAGCAAGCCTCTCCTTTTTATCTTAATTGTGATCCCAAGCTCCTGGATACAACTAATAAAAGTATTTGTGATGTTTTCTCTCAAATAAGGATCAGCAAGTTTGATAAAGTCAAGGGTAAGAGATTTAAGTTACTAATTGAGATCAATCCAATGACCAGTAATACTCAGAAATAAAATTGCATTGGGGGATACTAATATATCAATTATAAATAAAATTCTGTCTACTGAATTCTGTTTATTAAATATGAGATTAAATTGGTGAGCTCTTTTATATATATAATTAAGATTGCAATAGTCATAGTATTACTCTTATTTATTTATTTTACCTGAAGTATCTGGTGAATATTATCATGATCCTTCCTATAGATCTCCAGGATATCTTTGCAAATAGTATTTATACTTGATAGATATAAATCATGCTTGAGGAGACCAAAGATACTATACAACTGATCACTCTTGATAGTTATAAATAGTTGGTCTGTATATATAATTTAGCAAATGAGTCAATTTCAAAATTCTGCTAAAGAATATAACTAAATATTTTTGATTAAATAAAGTTATTGATACAGAATTAGTTGGGCAATCAGATAAATATATATACTATAGCTTGGATATTAATTTTATTTGTTTTTGTATTCTTTTTTATTTTGTTGGAATATTTATCATTTATATGTCAATATATGTTTAAAGTTGACCCATTAAGTATTTTGAACTTCTGGCTGTATAGTATATAGGAGTTGGTAGGAATAACATTATATATATATTAAACAAAAACATCAGTTATATCATAAATACATCTTCTTTTTTTAATTTTTTATCTACAATAATTATAAATAACATCATCTCTAGTCTTAGTACAATGTTGTCAGATTTTGGAGCAAAAATTATATTAAAAGTGTGAAACTATTGAGGATATTTGACTTGAAGCATTATCAATACTATAAATATTGAAGACTGATCTATTAACATATATATTTATATGTTTGTATATATATATATTTACATATATATATATTTACATATATATATTTATATGTATGTGTATTTATATCATATATATTTGTATGCATATATATTTATATAGACATGTTCAGTATATAAGTCATGTAGAGGATTTAGATTAGAGGATTTAGATTGATGAATTTAGATTAGATAATTTGAATAAGATGATTTAGATTGAACAATTCAGATTGAGTGATTTGGATTGAGTGATTTGGATTGAATAATTCAGATTGAGTGATTCAGATTAAATAATTTGAATTGAATAATTCAGATTGAATAATTCAAATTGAGTGATTCAGATTGAGTGGTTTGGATTGAGTGGTTTGAATTGAGTAATTCAGATTGAGTAATTCAGATGGAGTGATTCAGATAGTAGTTCAGATAGAGTAATTTAAATAGAGTAATTCAGATTAATTCAAGTTATTTGGATTTAATATTTGGATCAAACTGTCATATAATAAATCAAATCTGAATTTAATTTGAATTAACTTATTCAGAGTACTAATCAGAACTAAATAATATATATAACTTTTCCTGATCTTAAATGAAAGCCAGAGGTAAAAGAAAAACCCTCCAATCAACCAATAAGAAGTAGAACAGATTTATAATAAGTGAGTAAAGAACTTATATATAAGACTCTCTCAAAAGAACTGATATATGAGCTAAGGTTTAAAAAGACTCTACTCCTACTCTCTAAGTCTGTAAAACTCAATTATATTATTATATCAGCTCCTGGTTTTAGTCAAGTACTGCTAAATAAGGAAGATCCCACTTCTTAAGTCTGTAGGCCTCAATTATATTGCTATATCAGCTCCTAGTTTTAGTTAGATATAGCTAGGATACTAGTTACTAAACTATCTCACCCTCTACCAGCTAATCAAAAGACCCCACTCCACTTAACTCTGATGACCACCCCCAGCCTAATATTTGAATAGTTTATCATTATTGTCCTTTCTCTTATCTATAATGGCCATCTCCCCTCTCAATCTAATATTATTTGAAAAATAGTCACTTATACCAGAACTATACTTATTGAGAAACTTACTAAAGCTCAGAGGGCTTTACTATAGATACTGATAACTTATAGATAACCTATACTGGTACTTGACACCCAAGATCAGTTGACTCTCTACATAGTCCATAATATACTATAATGATATCTTATTAATAATAATAAAAGAAAGCAGATGTCATACTAAAATGAGTATATCTCAGATACAACCAAAGATACTAGAAACTGTAAAAAAGTAGAGAAAGCATCAATCCAATACTGATAAAGAGGCAACTCATCACTATTATCTCTCTTCTATTAGTGAGCTTTATTTCTTTTTCACTCTGATCTATTTTCTGATAAAAGAAGTCTGTTATATTTTTGGTCTACTTATCAGATAAGTCTGAAGAGAAGTTTATTATATTTTGATATACTTATCAAACTAAGTCTGAAGAATATTTCTAAGTAATCTGCTACTTAAGAAAAAGCTATTATTTTTAAGTAAACTACTAATTCAGAAAGAATCCACATTACTTACCAAATTACCAACTCACTATCTAATAAGAAAGTCTGTCAAATTACCTATTGTAATGGTGACCCCAGAATGATAACATCAGCATAGGAGACAGCCTTTCCTTAAAAGTTACCAGATCAGAGCACAAGAAGATTATATGGCATATGAGATGAGCAATGATGACCAACTGTAAGTCATTGTGACCACAGTATGAATACCTTGAGGAATATAAAAGAAGGATCAAGGAACTGCAGTAGCAGCAACCAACAAGCCCCATTAATCCCAAAATAGCTCAAAGACTTACTACAAACAAAATGCCTGCTGCCTGCCAAACCTCAAGGTCAAGGAATCACCAAGGTATCTCAGTTGAAGAAAGGATATTCCAAGACATCAGAAGAGCCATGAGGACCTGCACAAGAAGGACTACTAGTGTCAACTTGAGTATTGCAGACCCTTATCACTTTATCCTCTACTGCTGTGAAATGGAAACAAGGATCACCATTACTACCAAATACCTCCAAATGTGGCAGGAGTATGAAATAGGAAACCTCCTCTGCTGGGAGTTCCCACAGGCCAGCCCTTAAGAGTCACAAGATGCCACTTCTATAGATATATGTGAGGCAAGAATAGCTAAGAAGATCCATCAGATCTTCAGATATGCACCATGGTCGATCCCTAATCTGGAGTATGTAAGAGTCTCAGATTTCAAAGATCTGTCATCCCACTGTATCAATGCACTAGAAGCCAGAGTGGCTACAGAAGCCCAGTTCACTATCACTCTCAATAGTGATGAAGTAGAAGACTTCTGGCATCCCATCCTCTAGGACAACTCAGACCAATTCCTGTAAGGATTGATCTCAGTATTCCAAGGCCTAAGCATCTAGGTTAAACCTCCCCAAGACCTCACATTTGTTCCCAATTTTGTGGAAGAGAACCTCATAGACTGGAGAGTCCCTGATTTCCCTACTGCCAAACGTAATGACATCATTGGTAATGACATCATCCTGCATGACCTATATAACCTTGACGAAATGTTTGCAGACCTCATCTCCTTTAAAGACATCCTGACCTCTGATGATGAAGCCTTTATGGTCTTGAACATTCTGCTTTAAGTTTCTTAGTAACACTGAATAATACCAGCACTGGTATTCTAAGGTGACGCAGAATTGTTCCAGCACTAGTATTTTGATATAACACTAAATAATACCAGTACTGGTATTCTGAGGTAATATAGAATTGTTCCAGCACCAGTATTTTGATGTAATACTAAATAATACCAGCACCAGCATTCTGATGTGATACTGAATTATACCAGCATCCTGAACCTGTACAACCATCAGTACCGACCCTGAAACTTAGCAGTTTTTCCTGTCCTGGCATTTTATTTTAGTTATTGGAATTTATATTTAGCTTTATATCTTAGCAACCATTGAATTATATTTTGTATAAATACCCCTCTTATTTCCTCTGAAATAAAGTCAGTCAATTTAGTCAATTCAGTCAAGTGCAATACACACAATCCCTTGCAAGCAATCTAAGAGATAACAAGACAGTTTAAAGATAAGAAGTTTAAGGACTATAAGACCTTGGGAAGGCACTCCAATAAGAACTTGCTTATAACAAACTTGAGTTAGTCTAAGAGATATATCTTGAAGAGAATCTGGCATATTTGAAGGACTCAACAACTACAATGTGACAACTTGGTGCCCATTGGCTGGTGATTCAAGATGAATCCCCCACTTTCAAGCTAAAAAATGAACAATTCCCACAATAACTACCCTGACTACAAGAGTCACCCCTGCAAGAATTCAAGACAAGATGGAAATGTATCCCCCCACATTCTATAGATATACTACTGAAGAGTCAATCCTGACCTTCATTGAAGACTTTGAACAATTTGCTGCCATATGAGCCCTTGGTGTAGATGCACAATTAGCCCTTCTACCAGTCAGCCTCAGAGGACCTGCCAGAGACAAGTTCAATGCAGCCACTATTGCTGATAATGGTGCAGCCAAACTTGCCAACATGAAGGCCTTCCTCAGAACAATATACTATATCAAAGAGATCAAGCAAGCTCTCAAGGATCAACTCAATACTATCTGTCAGGGACTTAGTGAAGATCTCAACTCATTCTATACCTGAATCTGCTATCAGATTGTCTTGACTGGCTATAATGTTGCCCTCAAGGAACAAATAGCAGATTCAACCTTCCTCAAAGGAGTTCACTCTGAAATTGCCCTAGCAATCCAGTCTACCCCAGCTGCACTGACCCTTAATCAGAAAGTGGTCTTTGCACAGAGATATTGGACTGCTAGACACTCTGCTGAACACTTAATAGAGAAAATAACTGGCATCAAGATGGAGCCATCAAAGCCAACTAGTATCATACCTACTATAGTTGTAAACAGACAACCAACCCCACCTACCCCCAAGATAGCCAAAGCTGATCCAGTAGAAGAACTTGCCAAGCAGTTCACTGAGATGACTCCACACCTTGGTGATGTTGTTAGAGAAGTCTGAAGTGCCAATAGGAGACCAGTGCAGAGATTTGCAGTTGCTACAGAAGAATGCAATATCATATGCTTCAGATGTGGAGAAGAAGACCACTATGCAAAGAACTGCATAACTAAAACCAGACACAAAGCCCAACCAAGCAATACTAGCAGAACCAGAGAACAAACCAATGCAGTAGTCATTGAGGAGATTGGTGACACTGATGATAAAGAATACTACGGGGAGGTGGGAGGACTTGAGGGATAGATTGGTAGGAGGGATAGAGCAGGAGTGGATTACTTTGGGCTGGGTGTTAGCTATTTGGGTAGGGCTGGCCAGTCACTGGCTGTTTGTTTTTGAGGATGGGAGTAGACAGGGCTTGGGGGACTGGTTTTTGTAGTAGCGTGGGCTTATGGAAGATACCTTAACAGGCTGGTGGCTTGGTTGGGGGCTGCAGGGTGGTCGAAGACACTACTTAGTAGAGAAAATTTGTGGACAGAGTGGGGGGAGAGTGGGCATAGTTGGTAAAAGGGTGATCTTTATCCGTGAGGAGGTGGGGAGGAGCCCCCCTATAGGGATTGGGTAGTGAGTGGTGATGATGTATACTTATTCTTAGACTGGTAATAAAGGCAGAGTCCAAGTGACTATAAAAAAAAAAAAAAAAAAAAAAAAAAAAAAAAAAAAAAAACAAAGTACACGAAATATGCAATGATGATGAATTCGCAGACCTCATCTCCTTTGAAGACATCCTGACCTCTGATGATGAAGCCTCTATGGTCCTGAACATTATGCTCTAAGTTTCTTAGTTATACTGAATAATGTCAGCACCAGCATTCTGATGTAACACTGAAAAATGCCAGCACTAGCATTCTGATATAATACTGAATTATACCAGCATCCTGAACCTATACAACCATCAGTACCAATCCTGGAACTTAGCAGTTTTTCCTGTTCTGGCATTTTATTTTAGTTATTGGAATTTATATTTAGCTTTATATCTTAGCAACTATTGAATTATATTGTATATAAATACTCCTCTTATTTCCTCTGAAATAAAGTCAGTCAACTCAGTACAATATATACAATTCCTTACAAGCAATCTAAGAGATAACAAGATAGTTAAAGATAAGAAGTTTGAGGACTATAAGATCTTGAGAAGGCACTCCAATAAGAACTTGCTTATAACAAACTTGAGTTAGTCTAAGAGATACACCTTGAAGAGAATCTGGCATATTTGAAGGACTCAGCAACCACTATGTAACAACTTGGTGTCTATTGGCTGGTAATTCAAGATGAATCCCTCACTTTTAAGCTGAAAAATGAACAACCCCCACAATGACTACCCTGACTACAAGAGTCACTCCTGCAAGAATTCAAGATAAGATGGAAATATGTCCCCTTATATTCTATAGATATAATACTAAAGAGTCAATTCTGACCTTTATTAAAGACTTTGAACAATTTGCCACTGTATGAGCCCTTGGTATGGATACACAATTGGCCCTTCTACCAGTCAGCCTCAGAGGACCTGCCAGAGATAAGTTCAATGCAGCCACTATTGTCAATAATGGTACAGCCAAACTTGCCAACATGAAGGCCTTCCTCAGAACAACATACTATACTGAAGAAATCAAGCAAGCTCTCAAGAATCAACTCAATACTATCTGCCAGAGACTTAGTGAAGATCCCAACTCATTCTATACCTGAATCTGCCACCAGATTATCTTGGCTGGCTATGATGACCACCTCAAGGAACAAATAGCAGATTCAACCTTCTACAAAGGAGTTCACTCTGAAATTGCCCTAGCAATCCGGTCTACCCCAGCTACATTGACCCTTGATCAGAAAGTGGTCTTTGTACAGAGATATTGAACTGCCAGACACCAGCCAAATACTTAATAGAGAAAATAACTGGCATCAAGATGGAGCCATCAAAGCCAACCAGTATTATACCTACTACAGTTGTAAACAGACAACCAACTCCACCTACCCCAAGGTAGCCAAAGTTGACCCAGTGGAAGAACTCACCAAGCAGTTTGCCGAGATGACTGCACACCTTGGTAATGTTGTTAGAGAAGTCTGAAGTGCCAACAGGAGACCAGTGCAGAGATTTGTAGCTGCTATAGAAGAATGCAATATCACATGCTTCAGATATAGAGAAGAAGGCCACTATGTAAAGAATTGTATGACTGAAATGAGACACAAGGCCCAACCAAGCAATGCTAGCAAAACCAGAGAACAAATCAATACAGTAGTCATCAAGGAGATTGGTATTACTGATGATAAAGAATACTATAAGGAGCTCGAATTCTACCCTGCTACTGAAGATACCAGAACCTAGTCCAAGCCCTATAACAAGAAGAGCAATAGCAAGCCAGTTAGAAGACCAAAGAAGACCCCAGCTGTCACTATTCAAAGCAAGACTCAACCTGAGGAGATTGATCAAGACATGGAGTTAAATGAAGTTGCTTGCCAAATCATTGAAGACACTACTCTAGTCTCAGGAGAAAGTGAAAGCAAGAAGAAACAGAAGCTGTGCAAGACCAAGATCCACCAGTATGATATCTACAAGAACCTTAAGAAACAGAAGATCAATGTCACTTTTGGACAACTAGCTGAAGTCTCTGCCTTCAGACAGCAGTTGAGAGTAGGACTTGCAACTACTGCCAAGAATCAAGAGTACAAGATTATAGAAGCTCATAATATGTACAGGAAGAATCTGAAAACTCAGGTGAAGAATCTGAAGACCAGTGCAAGACATCAGCCTATACCCCATGTCAGATTGAAGATTGTATCTTTGATGCCATCATTGATACCAGTGCTGGAGGCTGTCTCATGAGCAAGAAGGCAATTGACTGCCTAGGTTGGGACATTGAAGAGTCCACCAAGATGGTCTATGTTATAGCAGATGGTACATGAGCTACTCTCCTTGGCAAAATCTGAGAAGTCCCATCAAGATAAGAGGAGCTACTATCTCAGTTGATGTGATTGTTACAAGCATCACCAACTATGACATCCTCATTGACAATCAATGGTTTCATAAGGCCAAGACCATCATTGACCTCAATGCCCAGAAGATACAGATCAACTACAGAGGAAGAAAGGTATGAGTCTCTATCAATGTCCACAAAGGAGTTCTACCAGATATGGAGGAAGGAGATGAAGAGGACACAGAGGTCTTCATGCACTTGGTGAACAAGAACAAGAACAAAACACCCAAGCTCACAGATGAGCAGTGGTATAACAAGATCATCAATGGCTATGCCTCTCAAGAAAGATACCCCCATAGTACTAGGATGTACTGCTCTGAACACCTGAATGACTGCTGGTCCTGTATCAGTGAAGTCAGGAAAATCCACCAACAGAAATATGAGCAAGAAGCTACTGAAGCAAAAAGGAAAGCCAAAGAAGATTATCAGCCCCTAGAGCTTCAAGCCGACAGTGATGATGAGGAGGAACAAGAATCAGACATCACCCTCAAGGTCAAGAAGTTTCACCCTGAAGCTAAGATTCCAGAATACAAGACTGAAGGAGCCATAGGAATAGACCTTGCCAGCATTCAAGATGCTACCCTCGAACCACAGACCACCACCCTACTTGGCACTGGAATTGGAGTCAAGCTGCCAGAAAACCATGCTGGAATTATCAAGACCACAGTCTGGCCAAAAGTAAAATCTCAATTGAAGGAGGAGTAATTGACCCTGATTACACTGGTGAGATCTTCCTCATAGTCAGAAATTATAACCCCACCACCCCATTCAAAGTCAAGAAGCATAACAGGATTGGCCAGATGCTAATCTATGAAATCAAGAAACCCAAGATCACTGAAGCCATCAAACTCATCAAGACCAAGAGAGAAGAACAAGGCTTTGGATCTACTGGAAGAGGAGCCTATATCTTTTTTTTTTTTTTTTTT